>BMAV01022466.1:0-10156 GCA_019973955.1 Trichonephila inaurata madagascariensis
CGTTCTATTCTCTTACAAAAAAATTTGAAACTTTTTGTATATTTAATTAAAAAAATATTTATGATCTACATTTTTTAGCAATAAAAAGCTTTCTGATTCAAAAAGGTTATATTAAAAATATACAACATATTTTTATCTTTTTTAAGTTTTTTTCTATGTTCGTTTAACTAATGAGTTAATTCATGTTTTTCTTCAACTCAAATGTATATATATTAGGTTGGCGAAAAAGAAATCCATTATTTTTGCATGAAATTCAAAACTTTATTTAACATGCTTCGGATTGTCCGTTTTTTGGTCAAATATGTACCTCTTGTTGAAATAATTTTTTTGTCATTTTAAGGTAGCTTCATATTGCCTCTCTCATAAAAGTTTTGGCCTTTATTGGCGAAAACCTCTAGCAATCGATTTTTACAATCTTCTCTTGTTTCCCAATTTCTTATCCTCTGGAAGTTTTGAAATCGAGAAAAAGGTGGTAATCGTTTGGTGCCAGGTCCAGACTATATGGCGGATGCATTAAAACTTCCCAACCACTCCCAGAGTTTCTGGTGAGTCACTACAACGTGTATGGCATGGGTTGTCCTGATGGAACACAACACCCTCCTCTGTTGGCCGATTCTGGCGTTTCTGGCCAGTCCGCTTCAAATGGTCCAGTTGTTGACAGTAGATATCTGAATTTAGTGTTTGGCCCAACGGAAGCAACTCATAATAAATTATTTTTTTTCAGTCCCACCAAATACACAGTAGAACCCTTTCCCTGGATTTTAGTCTGGTTTGGCCACCTTTGAGCTGCTTCATACGCTTTGACCCTGATCGTTTTTGCACAATATTGTCGTATGTGACCCATTTCTCATCCCCAGTCACCATCCGTTTAAGAAAAGGGTCGATTTCATTCCGTTTGCCAGGGCTTCGCAGATGGAAATTCGATCCATCATGTTTTTTGGTGTGGCACACAAACATCGAGCTTCTTTTTGAATCCAACTTTGCTCAAATGGCTTAAAACTGTTTTATGGTCAATCTATAGCTCCTGGGCAATGCTACTACTACTAACATGTCGGCCAACTTTGATTATTTTTGTGATTTTATTGACATTTTTGATGACGGTCATGGGGGAAACTTTAACATCAAAATGCCTGTACGGGTTTACGATAAAAATTGCGTAATTAGGTTGTTACAGTATCGCACCATAAACACCATTTACAATTTCAGCTGCCTGGCTTGCATTTTCTCCTTTATCAAAGAAAACTGTAAAACGTACCGAATTTTCTCTTTGTTGACTTCCATTTTTAACACCCTATAACTTACAACTGAATGGACCAAACAATAAACAGCAAAATAAATTTTTTAGTGTGAAATGTCACCTTGACAACGAGCATAAATTTGAAATTGTCTGATCAATACTTCACGAGATATCGAAACTACAGCCATCTACCGAAAAAATAATGGATTTCTCTTTTTCCCCAACCTAATATTAACGATACTCTATCTATTTCTTTGAAAACAAATTACCAGAGAGCAAATGACATTTCTTAATAATATGAGATTTATTTGTAACTCATGTATGGAATTACATCAGTGTTTCTCAAACTGGGGGGGCGCCACCCCTGAAGTGATAACCAAGGGGCCGGGGCATATCGAAAATAAAAGGTTAAAAAATTAATTTACTGGAATGAAAAAAAAAACAAACAAATACTTTCTGATATAATAAAAATATACAGATTTACATTGATATGATTTATATATTTTCATCTGGTGAAAAAAGGTAATCAAAAATAAAGTTCTACTTTGAACGCTCATTAGCTATCTTTGATCCTATAACTAAATAAACAAAATATTTTGTTTGCTTTGCTGTAATCCTACGATGAGAGATTTTTTTATTACGTTTCTTTTAATCTAAAATATTACTTTTGCTGGCTTTCAAACTTACTGGTATGGTTACCTGCATCCCTTTTTTTAGGGAAGTTGTAAATTATATAATTCTGTTGCGTTTTTTTCACAATGTGAAAGAGTTTTATGATACATGGATAAGCATATTGAGCACTTTGAAGGATTAATTGACCAAGATTTATTTTTATGAAAATACTGAAACATATAATACAAAAATCGTTAATAAAAATTAATAAAAATTGTTTATTTGTTACCAATGACCTTGACAGAGAATCCTCTAATAAGACAGTCTTAATGTTAGCTAAAATGAATTGATAACATATCTCCTTTTTTGGGAGTGGCAAACGTTTTTTAGAATCTTAAGGTACTTGTTTAGACCGAGTTCCGGCACGACCACTATTTTTCAAAAATATTTTCTTGAACATGCTGCATTTTTCCCTATGAATAACTTAGTGGTTTTAATTGTGATGTTGTACGACTGATTACGGTTTATAAATGTAAATGAGCAGAATATATAAAAAAGTTGGGCATCTTGATCTCTCTGAAAGGAAGTGGAAGCTGATCAAACAAGGGAAACATTTGCTGAAATAATGCATATTAATCATGTTAGCGAAAGTAAATTTGAGAAAAGCAATAAACATGAAACGAAGGAAAATTTTCAATAGCTACATTAAGAACTTTATCAAGAAAATATGAGCCATAAGTGTACCGCAAAAAGCACTTTACCCTTCAAAAAGACACAAGCAGAAAAAAGTTCAACAGGATATTTGTCGATCATCAAAAAGGGCATTAAAATTACAATAACGTGAACAAAATGTGACAGTTTGCTTTATAACTAGCTGTAATGTTAGCAAAATGTGTCTGTGATTTGTGTCCTTTATTAAGGTCACCGCCCTTTAGACAATTTAGTTCAGTTTTATTGGATATTTTCTCAAATTATGAAGAACAAATAGAAAAATCCTTGAAATAGGTAAGTATATTTTCTCTTAGTTAAATTATTCACTGAAATTGTGATTTTTATCTTGTATATTGAAAATAATTATAAAAAAGAATTGGGTTCTTACTCCCCGACCATTAACGTTAGTATCGAGTGCACACCGTCCTCTTTAAATATTAAAAAATAACACAATTGTTATTCATTAGAATTTTATATTCTTTTTTTTTTACTTAACATTTATTCTAAATCTAATTCTGCGAGGGCTTAAAATTACAGTTCATTCAAAACCGTTTTATAATATTATTCATTTTTAATAAATCATTTTACATTTTGTATACATTGTCATGCACTTGGTTTTACTCTCCTTACAATTAAGCTATTATATCAAAAATAATATACTATATTTTTAGAAAATAAAACTCTGTCAGAGTGGGTACTTCAGCCAGTATAAAAACAAGTTTAATAATTATCGGCTTCCATGGGGTTGTCTTGCAGGCAAGTTTTTTCGAAGGAAGGCTAAAATTTGAAATTGACACTCAGAGTTATTTTTTGATATTTAGCTCAGATCTATATTTTGTCTTCAAAGTAGCCATCGCAGAAAATCGGATTCACAAAGGTATGATGTTAAAATGGTAATAGTATACGAAATGCTTTTTTTCAGTGCAGAAAATTCAGCATCCACCTCTATCAGAATGCAAAAAAAGTGATTTATTACAAAATTGCCCTTTAATTTCGTATTGGATGTGAAATCTATGAAGATCTCTTTTTGGCAGTTAGAGCCCTTCTGAAGTATTTCGAAATGGATTTCCCAACCAATTCGTAACTTGCTATCAATTTGCCCCCGTCTGTGTACTTGTTGATGCTTTATTATCGTCGAATGCTCGCTGTGATTTAAAAAAATATCCATGATTTTGTTTTAATCCCCTGCCGTAAATATAAAACCGTGAATTACAATTAACGCTGAATTATGAAATGTACATTCAAGAGAATTCGGTAGCTAATCGTTCACCAAGACGCTAGGTTGTACGGGTACAGCTTTTTATATGTTTTTTAGCGTCTGTTGGTTCCTAGACTCACATGCGTTCGCGGAATGCCAGATTAATGGATAGAAAAAAGGGGAAACATATATTGGTTTTTTTAATGATATTTGTATTTTTTATAGAAATGGATCTTGAAGGAAGTAAATCTTTAATTAAATATTATTTCTCAATCTGTTTAATTTAAAAAAAAGAAAAAAACATAATTAACCTATTACACTTAAAAGTAAATTTCTTAAAATATATATTACTTAAGGTAACATTTATAAAAATTTAATACTTATCTTATTAATATACTGAATTAAAAACAAGCAATAAGTATTAGCGACTTCCATGGGTATCTTGTGAGAAAGTTTTTTAAAGTTTTTTAGAAATTGACCTCTGAGTTCTTTTCTATATTTAGCTGATATCTATATTTTGTCTTCTAAGCAGCTACTGCATTTTGCAATATGTTAATTTAAAATTATAGAGAAAGGAAAAAATAACATAATAATTATCCTATTATTTAAATTTTTTTTTTGCTTAAAAGTAAATATATAAAAAATTTAATACTTATGTTATTAATTTGTAGGGTTTTTATAATTAAGATAGCGTATTGTAGCTTTAGCGTCAAAGTGATGTTATTGCATTCAGTAATTTATTAATGTATAAAGGGTGGATAAAATTGTGATTGAAAGGGGGGGCACAGTAGTGAAAGTTTGAGAAGCACTGAATTACATAATAAAAACAAATTCTTCTAAAGAAGCGTTACATTGTTATTGTATTCCATATACAGAACCTTTCATAAGTTTTATTGTATTTCATAGCAAATATATTCTTATATCTTTTTCTTCGAAATAATGATATGTAAGTAAT
Organism: Trichonephila inaurata madagascariensis; assembly: GCA_019973955.1. Taxonomy (NCBI): domain Eukaryota; kingdom Metazoa; phylum Arthropoda; class Arachnida; order Araneae; family Nephilidae; genus Trichonephila; species Trichonephila inaurata. Next base: position 4,714 of record BMAV01022466.1, read on the forward strand.
ATACAAACGCAGATTTTTGAAGGAGAACAATAGTTTTTGTTTATTTATTTGTCTTATAATTCTGATACACTTGTAAACATATTTTTTCTTGCATATGTTCATATCTTTTCTTCAGATGATGTAAATTGAGTCTGATATATTCGCTTTTATCTTCTTTTGTTCTTTTCTTCATCTAAACTAATATTTTGCATCCTTTTATAGTAAAAGCTCAAGATCAAAGCTTTTTTGAGTTTTTGGAACTCCAATGCATTGTAAAGAGATATAAAAATGTTTTAGACGGCAAAATATACATCCTCTTTCTTCTGATTCTATCGGCTTTTGCAGAATATAAATGGTAAATATAGCTTCTTCTGCTCAATATTCCATAAAACAATCCTCGCTCTTTTGTATACTAAAGATGTGAATACAGGATAATAATATATTATCTACATTCAAAATCCCTTTCTTCAACTTTTATTTATTTTACTAAAATACATGATGTCGATGCAACTGTAAAATTTACTGCGAAAAAAGTATACATTGTGTTAGGATAAGCTTATGTAGGAAATATTTGCTGTGCAATATTTGAATTATAAATGTTAGATAGAGTCGCAATTGCTTTAGAATATGAATAAAGTTAAAAGATAAAACATACAAAATAGAACAGTAATGTAAAATAATATTTTTTAAAAGTAAATTTAAAACTTGTTTTATTTGGTTTGTCATGGATTCTTTGTCGAAGTTTCACATTTGAGAGTGAATGTGTGTTATTTTATTAACTTCTCATTTTGCAGCTATTTTAGTTTTATTGGTATCGGCCGGTGGCTTAGAGGTAGCTGACCTCTAATCGGCTGGAGTCGATAGATTTTCTGGATGCAAAAATTATGAGTATGCATGTCATATGATTATGCGGCAAGCAAAAGATCCCTTGGTAAAAAGCCAATTTGGCTTTCGTATTTACTTCTCGTAAAATTAAATTACGACAGTATTTAGCTTCCGACGAGTGCTTCATTTGATAAAATTAAAAGGGGAAAGGTGAGTCATTGTTAGCATCGCCACTAGATGATGCTAACAATGAAATATTTCTCACACTTTTTGACGCCGTGATTGAAAAGGCTTAGCTGCCAAAATGCAGCCCCATTTGAAAAAAAAAGTTTCATTAGTGATTGACTTCGTACTTTTGAATAGTGCTCATACACACAAGTGACGAGGACGACACCCCATTCTCCAAACTTTTACACCACACGAACGGGAATACTTTGACCTTCAACAGGTTTAACGCAGTGCTTCTCAAACTTTCAATATTTGCGGCCCAATTTTCAATAATAATTTTCATCGCGCCCCCCTTCGTACAAGAACCATACAATAACAATGTATTGAATGCAACAATAATGCAATTTGCGATAAATCCACAATGCGATTTTAATCATAAACCGTACAAAGAATCAAATACATTAAATTTGTATATATTTTGTGTATATAAACCATGAGAGTCCCATAATTATTAAAAAGTTCTTTACTTAGTATTGAGAGATTAGTTATATCAAATACAACATTAGGCAGTACTGATACATTTAGAAGTATATTATATCAGTGTTTTTTATTATGTCATAATGTATTTTATTTTGCTTCCTTTCAATAAATATGTAATTTTTAAAATCTTTTATTTTCGACATGCTCTTGGCCCCCTCGTTCGGTTACCACGCCCCCCAAGGGGGCGCTCCCCACAATTTGAGAAACGCTGGTTTAACGTGTATCAGCCTCTGTATACGGCGAAACTTCATGACATCAGACTTCAAACCTGCGACTCAACAACTTAACATATAAGAGAGAATGAATAATAAAATAATGTGAATCAAATATTCTCTTTTTCAATTCCTACTCTTAGCTCACACTCTCTATATATTTATTTATTTATTAATCTTGGTGGAATTTTCAATCGTTAATAAAATACTTTTTAAAGCGCTCATTTGAGATGTAATTTTATATACATGATTATTTTGGATGGCAATACAATAATTTAATTATAATTAATAAAAATCAATGGATTAAAACTAATTATTTAAAGAATTACAAATACAGCCATGTTAGCATCCTTTTGGAATTTAAAGGACCCTTTTGACGTGTAAAAAATTTGGGAAAGGTTTTTCTCACGTTTTAAAGCTTTCATTTGAACTGAAATTTTATATACACGATTGTTTTGGATGACAATATGATATTTAAATGATAATTAATAAAAATTAATTACCACTAAATGTTGTGATTCTGTCATATGTATATACATATTTATATTAATTTTAACTATTTAATAAAAAGTAGGTAAAATAAAATTTTTCTTTGTTGATCTAAGTAGGAATTGACTTAAATTTTTTTAATTGTTTTTACCGCGTTTTTATTAACTCGCTTTCTTATTTTTCTGGGTGCAATTTTGTAATTGATTTTAAACTAACTTCCCGATGAGCTAGAGACTTGAAATTTGGATCATAGATCAGAAGTGGATGGCAATGCATGAAAATGAAAAGGTAAGAAAAGTTCTAGTCACGAACCCGGGCCCCCGAAGAGGCTTGTATGTTTGTCCAGGTGGAATTTTGTAATTGATTTTAACCAAACTTCCTGATGAGCTAGACTTGAAATTTGGACCACAGCTCAGAAGTGGATGACAATGAATGAAAATGTGAAAAAAAGTTTTAGTCTCCAACCCGAGCCTTCGAAGAGGTGGGCTCCGATTTCGACAGAACTCTGGAATTTACACGAATTTAGACGAACCAAGACCCCCTGTCTATAGCACGGGTCGAGTTGCGTCAAAGTATTCAGTTTCGTGGCTCTGGGGTCAAAGAGCCCCCCAGGTTACCATGCTTTTTTTACTAAGTCGCTTTAAAAAATCACTTTATTGACAATAGTGCGCACTTTTTTGACCGTGTGAACCCTTGACTAGTCAGCCTGCCAGCTAGGTGAAGAAAGCATATGCAAATAGCCACGAGCAAAAATTTCTCCTTATTGTTTACTATTAACTGTTTGATGTATTGTAACTGCACTCAATTTAATTGTGAAGGAGTTTGAATTGAGAAATGACGAATTAAAGTTGATTTGAGCTAACTGCAGTAATAATTCTTTGAGAGCAGTTTTACAGCTACCGCGAGGTAGTTCCTTGTATTTAAGCAAAATATGAAAAAGAAATAAAAAAAAACTATTTTATTTATTCTAAATATTAATTACCAATTACCAGTTAGTCGTTATTTTAATAAGAAATCATTTAAGTAAATAAAATAATTATTAATTACCATGTTTTTATTAACTCGCTATCTTGTCTGTAGGGTGGGTTTTTTGTAATTGATTTTAAACTAACCCCCCAAGCTAGAGGCGAAATCTTGACATAGCCGAAGGGGATGACAAGCATGAAAATTAAAAAAAGAAAAAAAGAAGAAAAGGAGGAGAAAAAAAGATGAAGAAAAGGAAAAGACAAAACAAAAATTATGCTTTTTGTCCGTCAAAAAACATGATACATTAAAATTTGTTTTAGAAATTTTGTTTCTTTGTTACTTAAGACAACGTATGCCCTCGTATTGTTTGATAGATGAATGTAAAGGGGGGCTTTTTTGAATGCATTGGTAGCGGACTGATATAACCAACAGAACATTCACACTGTGTTTTTTTTTAACATGGCGATACTGAAAACTTTTTAAAAAAGCCCCCCTAGTTGTATTAACCCTAGTTAAAATTTTGACCCCTTCTATTATAAAAATAAAATGCACAAAAAAAGACAAACATGTGAAATTATGTAAGTTTCATTAAAATATCTTCAATTTTGCTCAGCCTGAAGGAAAATAAAAGCAAAAAATAAAACAAAACCCTTTTTTTAAATTTATATATAAAATGTAAACTAATTAACCAAATCAAAATTCTATTTTTTTTCCAAAAAAAAGTAGAAGTACAAATTTTAATCAGGAATGAAATTCTAAAATTATTTACAATTTCGAATTTTTTTCCCCGGTAGATTGATTCTTTGGAAGAGTTTTTTAGAAACATGTTAGAATTTTTTTTTGACTGTAACGTATAAAATTCCAAGGCCCCAAAGTAGCAAACTAGCTATCTATGTTATTCTTTGTTAAAATACAATGATGGAGAAAGACAAAGGAAATACAAATTTTTTTTTTAAAAAACGGATGTGGTCTCAATTAATCGCACGACGCATAGTGGGGTCAATACGCTCAAAAGTTATCAAAATTAAAAAAAAAAAGGTGATTTCAGAGAAACCCTTTACAGTATTTAATTAAAATACTAACTAAAGAAATTTTTTACAGCTTTTAAATTCTTCAAACAAACGGGGAAACAAATGTACGAAGTTCTTTACTTCATTGAGATACTTACATCAGCACAGACTGACCTATTAGTATTAGTTATGGGCAATTTTAGAGTAGTTTCACGGTAAAGAAAAATTATTATTATTTTTTGTTTTTTGTTAAAACCTTTCCTTCAGGGTTTTGGTCACCTTTTTTTAGGTTAGGGTGTCACAATCCCGAGGACCCCCGTGATCTTTTTCCCCTTTTTCCCAAGGGTTTTCTATCTTTGGTAAAAGGGGGGTCACACCCCTCCCCAGGATCCTTCTCTATTTTTACCCCCCATCTTGCCCTCCAATTTCTTCTTTTCCCTCCAGACCACAGACCTAGAATTTTCCAGTATAGCCAAAAAATGGCCTTTGCCATAAAACACCAAACCCAACTCCTCCCAAAACCCTTTGGTTTTAACTATTTTTAAATATTTTTCTTATTATATAAATTTCCCAAAAGAAGACAAATTTGGGGCGTTGTCAAATATTGAATTTCTTTGTTTTTTAAAGGTTTTTTCTAAGCAATAAATTTAAACTATGGTTTTTATCAGAAAATACCCCTTTATTGTATAAGTTAAAAAACAATTCTTTTTCCGTACTTTTTTCTACTTAAAGATATAAAATCAATTTTTTTGTATTGATTTCATAAAAAAATTTCATCGAATTTTTCATTGAATTCAAATTAAAATTTTGTTGTAGGGATGTCTTCAAACATTAATTACAAGGCAAAAAAAATTTAAATATAATGCATAGCTTTTAGGAGAATATTTCGAGTAAGATAGAGGATGTTTTCCCACATTTTATGGGGAAAATTTTAATAGTCAATTGTTATCAAAAGAGTAAATACCGTATTTTTGTGGGAAAATTTCTTTATCTAAAACCATATTCTTGACAATTCAGCCGAATTTTTAATGCCAGTAACTTTTCTTAGTATGTCATGCAAATTTTATCCAATCCCTTGAACCTTTTTCCAAAATTCCTTCAGTGTTCTTGGATGTCGTTTTCCTAAGGCCTTTTTAATAAACGAAAGCACAAAAAATTGACGAAAGAGGGGGATTTTAACGTGTTTTCTCAAAAGGATACATTTTTTCTATTTCTGATTTTTTTTAAATTGCGGAATTTTCTTAAAATGCGAAT
>BMAV01022467.1:13440-52862 GCA_019973955.1 Trichonephila inaurata madagascariensis
TATATTTGTACACATTTAAATTCTTTATTTTTCTTTTCTGCCTGAATTAATTCCTTGTTTCTTGTATGTATCCGTGGTAATTTAGCGGTCATGGTTACAAACTCGTTTGCCGGATTGTTGAGTCGAGGGTTCGAGACCTGATTAGAATTAAAACTATGACTTCAAATGTAATTGTTTAATATGGAAAAAAAAAACGTAAAGGCTCTTTTCGTCTTAGAGGGCTTATCATATAAAAAGTATAACTTAATATTATACTACTCATTCTCTAACATCATTCACTGAAGTTTTCCTTATATTATCTATCCCAGAGGGTGCCAAAGTGGTGGTCCACGAGAAAATTGCGCTGGTCTCCAGAAAAATGTGTGGAACATATTTACTCATCACTTTAAACTATGTTTTGAGATGCATTGAAACGTAATTCAATTCCTAACAATGCGTGAAAAGTTATAAAAACGCTACTTCTTAGAATACCGCCATTTCATATGAATATATAATGCTAAAGGTTTGATATACTGAAACCATTTTTTAAATGTTTTGTTTTTACAATTTTTGTTTTTATATTATGGTTTATTATTGAAGCTTTCATAATTTGATTACAATTAATAGTTTCATTTTACTAACTAGATGCACTTTATGTGTTCTTAGAGATCACAATTCTTTTTTTATTATAAATATATTTAACACTTAAAAATCCTGTTAGTGGTCTGCGGGATTTAAATTATGAATATACTGGTTCGTGAAGTTTGGCTACCGCAGATCTATCCCACATATATCTGTTCTTGTATTCTAATATCAAATAATTTTTTATTGAACATGTTAGAATGAAACATTTCACACGCTTCCTTTTCAGAGTTAATTGATTGTTCACACAAACATCGCGAACGACATCCGTGATGATACCCACTTTCCAAGCTTCCGCATTGTGACACAGTAAGGCAGTGCATCTCAAACTTAAGATATTCGCGACCCAGTTTTCAATTATAATTTTCATCGCGCCCCCCATATACAGTAACAATGTATTGTATGCAGTAATAATGTATAATACTTTGATGCTAAAGCTACAATAGGATCTTAATAATAAACCATGCAAATTATCAACATAAGTATCAAATTTTGTACACAATTTTGTACATGATAAGCCCTTGGAAAAATCAATAGTAAATATTAAACTTGTTCTTAACTTAGTATTGCTACTTAATATCAAATATATTGTGCCATACGGATACATTAATAAGTATAGTACATCATACAGTATATCAGAGTAAATGTGTATTTTTTATTTTTTGTCATGTCAGAATATATTTTGTTTTGTTTCCTTTTAGTAAATTCATAATTTTTTAAATAATTTTTTATTTTCGATTTTTCAATATGCTCGCGCCCCCCTTGCAGGGTTATCATGCCCCTCTAGGGGGGCGAGCCCCACAATTTGAGAAACACTGCATTAAGGTCTTTCAGCTTCTACAGACTTAATGGGCTTCAACTGCTTTACTTACCGTGTTTTTACGTGTCTTACCGTATATTTTACACCAAGACTCGAAACAATGACCATAACTCATGCAAAGTCACCCGGAACTATGACCATTCAAATACCAAAGCTCTAAATTTTACTTTGAAATGTGTTCGGTGTTACCATCAACGGTTGAATATGTACCAGAGAAAGACCAAAGCAATTGCATTAATTTAGAAAACAGACGTGCAGAAAAAAAAAACATTAATATTAAATTAAATGTCAACTTTTAAAAACACATTACTCAAAATATTAAAATTTAAAAACGGGGTAAAAATATGTAATTAAAAAAGGAAATAAATCACAATATTAACAATAAACAAGACCAGTAAAAACGAAAAAGTAAAGGAGTTAAAGCATGAAAATAAATTTATAGGATACAGTAGAAAATCGACTTACTGTCGCTGTGTGGCAAAAAAAGAATCCAAATTTTGCGGTGTGCAGCATTTGAGGTGTTGAAGAGTAGCTTTCCAGAAGTCATGAATAAACTTGAACCCGTTAATTAGAGTCATTGGATCACGAAGTGTCTGTATAAACAAGAACATGGCCAGTCGCTTTAAGTCTTCCACACATAGGTCAGTTGGATCGAATTTATCTATTTAAAAGATAATTTGAATTCAGATACATAAATTAAAAGTCATTCCATAATGTTTTTAAGTGATTGTTAAGATATTTCTAGCCTCTCTTTCTAAATGTGAATGTAATTTTCAGACGTTAAACAATAAGGTCATAAAATAAACAATAAGTAAAATACGTTTAACGTAAAAACGCTTACGATGAAATACCGCATAACACGAAATAATACAACAGTCCCGACAAAATATTTTCAGGCATTTTTTTCTCTTACCACGAAACGAAAATCGCGTAACACGAAAAGATTTCCTTTCCGGGAAATGAACAAAATGGGGAAAACATAAACCGCGCAGGCAAGATTTAAGAGGGGGTGGTAATCTGAAAGAGAGATGGTTTCCCATGTTTCTTAGAAAAGAGACTAACTTGGCTTTGATATGCCCTATGGAATAGCCTATGACAGCGTTTCTCAAACTGTGTAGCGCGCCGGCCTAGGGGGGCGTGATAGCCTTACAAGGGGCCTGAGCAGATTGAAAAGTTGAAAGTAAAAGATTTAAAAAACTACAAATTTACTGAAAGAAAGAAAAACAAAATACGCGTTCTGACATAATAAAAGTAAAATACACATTTACACTGTTACAATATACTTATAAACTCTACAATGTATTTGGTATGTATGTACAATGTATTTACACTGTTACAATATACTTATAAATGTATCAGAACTCTACAATGTATTTGGTAATTAATTTATCAATACTAAGTAAAGAACAAGAATTATAATTGCTAGTGACTCCCATTGGCTAGTCATATACGAAATTTACTACTATCTTGATAATTGAATATAATTGATAACTGAATGAATTGGTATATAATTGAAATCGTATTATAGCTTTACGACAAATACATTATTATTGAATTCAATACATTATTATTGTTTGGAGGAGGGCATGATGAAAATTATGATTGAAAATTGGGTCGCAAATATTGAAAGTGTGAGAGGCACTGGTCTATGACACAAACCTATTTTGTTTATTTAACCCTTTCGTGGGCCATTTATTCGTCTTTTGAATTCCTCCCAGTTTTTTGTTTTATTAACAAGTAAGCAGTAGCTTTTAAGGAAACGCATTTTATTTTGCGGAATTTTATTTTTACATTTAAATTTCAGGGGTGGAAAGTATTCTTCCCACGGAACCATTTACAGTCATAAAAAAAATTAAATTTAATGGTGATTATTTGCCATGAAAAGATGAGAAGCATGTTCCAAAGCACAAGAGTACATCCCATTCTGCACAAATGCAGCGGGTCCTCATTTCTTTTCCTTTTGTGCTACATTTCCTACATCGTCTATAGTTGAAAACCATCTTTGGCATATGATTTCACACACTGGCTAAGCGCACATCATCCGGAACTACACACTTCTTTGCTTGAAAGCTAGCAGGACGTCCTTTCCTTTTTCTTGAGAAATATCCGTCTGTTAGCATAGAAAATTTTGCATAAATCGTCTCCTATAGTGGAATTAAACAAAATAATTAGATATTTGTTTCACGCACAATTTAAATATTTACTGGCAGGCGAACCTGCGATTTATTGGATAATTAAGCTATACTTGTTTACTTTGTATACAAAACAAGGTCTTTATGAAGAACCTCTAATGGTGTTAAACTTTTGAAAGTGAGTGAAATCATGGACTTGGTCTAGCTTGGATGGAGATAGAGATGAGCAACAACAACAAAATTTTGCTGTTTATTTATTAAATTGTTTTTTCTTTGGATAATTTACAAATTACTGAAAATAATTCAAATTTTTGTCAAAAAATTGTGATCTTATTAATTTTTTTCTGCTTCTATCTCATTTGTTATAATTTTTTGTTCAACCGTGTTAAAAAAGTGTACTGGTACATTTTGTAAATAATAAACACAATTTCCAGAAAACTGAATTCAAAATAAAAATAACAACACACACACACATTGTGTGTGTGAGTTTTTTTAATAAAGCTGTATCTTTCAAGATATAATTTTCCTAACACAAGAACTAATTTAGATGTCCTTGAACAAAGAGATAGCTTTATAAAAAAGATGTTATGATAAGCAGCAAATTTGTATCGAGGATAAACCCTTGAACTGTCATTTATTTCGACATTTTCCTACTATTACAGTTTTATTCAACTATTACATTTTATAAGTTCTAACTACATATTTTTTTAAAAAATCCGAGGGTAAGTTACAAAGCTTATTTGAAGGGAAAAAAAACCCTGTTGAATGGAAAAGAAAATTTAAATCTTATTAAAAAAGAAAATCGACTGAAGATTATTTAATTAATAACACTGCGATATTTTACTTACATGAATTTTTGAAGAAAATGCTAGTAAAATTGATTTAAATTAGTAACAGAGGAAAGCTTTGCTGTTTTATTGAATTGCAATCTATTGATAATAACTGATTATTTTCTCATAATTATGCTAGGAAGGATACGAAAATTTAGAGATTCAGCTCAAAATGCTTCAGCTTGAATATTTTAAAATACTGACGAGCATTCACCTTTTAATTCATTTCCTTGGGCAACTATACCTCTATTCCAACGCTCGTGTAACATTTAGAAGCACCGCCAAAAGTTTATTTTTAAACCTTTCAGATTACTTCTGTTATACTGATAAAAAAGGTCTTTGTAGGTTTGTTACATTAATCGAAATAAAGAGAAATCGCATTGGCTATAATCACTGAATCGACGGGGCGTGGAAGCATTTTGATTGAAATTTGAATGAAATGTTGTGAGTTTTTAGAGCTTACTTGTTCTGATGCGTTATCATGCAATCTAAAGGCGTAACGTACAGCCCCCGCATCGTGGGAGAGGCTAAGCCCGATTGATGCCAAGTACGTCCTTAAGCACAAACCCTTATTTTGCTGGGGCCCCTAAGATTCCCCGCTACCCCACTGCATGCAACTCTTACATTGACATATGTCAGATGATTTTCAAAAAGTGTGCTCTCCCAAATGATGGAAAATGTTAGTATAACCCTTTGTGTTGATTGTTCTGCTTTTGGGAATAAATTCTGAATGAATAATTCATCCAGAATCAAAGAATAATTTCATCCTGAATTTGTTTTTGATTGGGATTTTCTCTCTCCCAGACCTATATCCTCTTACGATATAGACATCATAGGATCGCACCCCTTTGGTGATCGTATCTTTGATTGTCGGCGGGAGCTAGAGGTGTAGGGTTTGCAAAAGGAATAGACATTTTAGATTCTTAATATGTCTTTATTAAGAATAGAACTTAAATGTCTAACAATTTACATAAATTTAAATAAGGGAGAATCTAGAATGAACAACACACAATGATAGTTAAGCCGAATCACGTAACTTAGACCACTTTCTCTAAATTATTATTTAATCCGCCTACTCTAACTTCTAATAATATTACAATCTTGCTATCAAAGAATCAGTCCTACCTTAATCCAAACTTAGATTCGATCTTTATGAGGAAACGTCTGGGCGTGCGTGCAATGGTATGCACCTTGTATTAACCCTCCAAGCGGTCTGCACGTAAAATCCTGCCATTCTAGAGAGGCTTCGAAAGTGCACTGCATGTATTTTTTGCCTTTAAATAAGATTCTCAAAAGCGGTTAAGCCGTATTTTTAAAAATACGGCTCAACTGCTTTTGAGAATCTTACTTGAAGACAAAAAAAGCTTCTCTAGAATGGCAGGATTTTACATGCAGACAACTTAGAGGGTTAATGGTTTACTTTCCAGGTAACTTCACGATTGGTTGTCAAATCCCTTTAGTTTCTTCCACACATAACATTCCCCAAATTGCCATCTCCCTTACTGAAACTTCTGTTCTTTTAAAAGCTATTTTATTTGCGTTTCTTGTTCACATTTCGCTTCTTGGGTTTTGGTTGGAAGAGTTGCCATTAATTTTTCCTCCAAAGAACCCAGAGGTTATGTTAAAGAAAAGACGTATGAGCCCGTCACAAATGTATGTGATATAAGTCTTAAGAGTGATATTCAATAATAATAAAACATCCAATAATAGAGACTTTGCATTTACAAGAATAGAAAAGTGGACACATTATCCATTTTATTTCACAAATTACTATAAGTAATCATTTTACTTTATGCATATATTTTTCATTCATCTGAAATAAGTTACAGATAATGTTATTAGTTAACTTTACAAAATAATACAAAGGAAACGGGTTATGGTTAGTCAAAAACCGAACTTCCTATTAGGAGAAAAATTAAATTTTTGTTTTAGATCTAGGTGCACATTTTTTGACAGCATTTCAATAACCCTCAGTCCATAAAAAGTTAGTCATTTAATATTGTAGACACATAAAAAAAAATGTAGTGTGTGTCTAGAGCTCATCACACCATCATTGGCTGCTAATTTTGAAATGAAGTTTATGATGTTGCTAATAATGTTATCATCATGAGATTGAATCAAACATAAATTTAAAAAGTTCTCTATAATTTATATTTAAATGAATTTAAACATTGATATTTATAAAAGGTCATTTCATTGGTGTGCCATTTGATTTTGGTCCCACATGCATTGACTATGAATCTAGTAGCAGCAAGCTTAAAAATGAAATTATTTTTCCGGAACGTGTGTGTGTGCGTATTACTGAATGGGTTTTAGCTAAATGACCACAGTAATAATCATTCCATTTTTCTGAAATTTTATATATATATATATAATGATTTTCTATTCTCTACATAATCTTTCTATCCACCAAGTTTTGTCTCCATCGGACAACTCGTTCTTGCTGCATAGTTTTTTTTTTTTTTTGAATTTATACTTCTTTTGGGGCGTTAGAGAAATAGGATGAGGGTAAATTTTTACAATGGCGCGCACCCCGTCACGGATGTGACGCAGAACCGTCACTGATGCGAAATTCCTTTGTCAAGAAATATACAGAACGGGACAAATCATTCCCTGCTTCGAATTCTCAAAATAATATTTCTCTTCACTTCCCTGAAGAAGGGAGCATCTGGGTTTGAACCGGGAACTCTCGGTCTGCAGTCGAATGCTCTACCACTGAGCTATACCCCCTCGTCAACGATCTTTTGCTTTGCGTTCCGTAGGAACGGATACGAAAATGCTTTGTCTAGAAATATGCAGAACGGGACAGAACATTCCCGCCTTCAACCCCCTCGCCATATTATTGGTCCTATTGTTCCTGAGCGGGGGTGTTTAAATTTATTTAAATCGTGATTATCTCAGGTCTGGCTGGTCCGATTGACTGAATGTTAGTATCGTTCATCTCTGCTCGTGACCGCCTTTCATCCTTGGCCCAGCTTGCGCTGCTAAAGATTTTTAGAAAGATTTTAATCTTGTTACGCCAAAGAAGTATAACTTCTTACGTGCGTACATAAGTACACACACACTTTTTTTTTGTTATAGAGTGTACAATATTTTGCTATAATTTGTAAGACTATCTATTGTTTTTAAGTAATTAAATACCTAGGCCCAAGCATTAAGTTTTCCAACGCCTTTCTTATAGTCCTTGGTTCTTGATTTAAAAAAAAAAGGTTTAGATTTCCAAAATGGAAAGTTTTTTTTAAAGTAGTGCCCCCTTCAATGTCTATTTCCGCAAAACTAATTTTTATTGAGTATATATATAACAAATGAAACATGTTTTGCCAAATTCTCTCAAACAGTCAATTTTTGTTAATTTTTGTCAATTTTTTTCAATAAAGGAAACATGTCTGCCAAGTTTCAAGTTTGTTGGTCTGGAGTAAGTGAGTCGGCTTTCTCCGTTATACATATAAATAACTTTCATAATAACACCCTCAGAACATTGTTGTTGTTGTCGTGTGTTTTATCCTGGAATACATATGAAAGACGAGGGATGGAAGAACAGAAACATTCAATACAAACACAGAAGAATATTGACTTAATTACAAACGATCCTCAGAGCATTAACAAAATTAAATAATATGTATGCAAGAAGTAACAGATAGTACTGTTATTACAAATAAATGTGTGTGATAAGGATAACAATGTATTACTATTAGAATAAATTATAGTTTAAAAAACTAAAAAACACCCTCTCTTTTATAGTTAATAGAACTAAGTTTTAACTTAATATTTTAGTCACCAAATCTAGAATTAGTTTCCAGATCTGGAAATGGGATAAGAAATGAGTCGCCAGATGCGGGATGGGAACCGAAAATGGAAAATCGTTAATCCCGATCATCCTGATCAGGACAATGGAACAAAATTATTAAATTATTGTATTATCATCGGTCCTGGATAAGTGAGCAAAAGTTCGAATTAATTGGGTAAAAATTGAGTTCAAAGATTCCAATACATACCAGTGAAGCTTATCAAAGGGTGATAAAAAATCCCAGTTAGTCTTAAACTAGAATTCACCTAGATAGATAAGATAAATGCTGTTACAGATACACACTGTATCAATTCTGTAACACAGTTGCTTTATGTATTTAACTTTTCAATTTTTTTTTACAGAAGTCTGATAAAAGAGCTGCCCAGAAACTATAAGTTCGGGATGATATTGGTTATCTGTATTTGCTACCCTTTTGATATGCGCATAAATAAATAACATTTGAACTATGGCGTCACAACTTCGAGTATCAAACTTATTCAAATGGATCAAAATTTTTAATCAAAACTACTTTTTTTTTTCCAAATATTTGAAAAATCAACAATAATTTGATTAATTATATTTCTATACGTGTTACGTTAATACTCGATTATATGTAAGCGTGTTTTGACATTTAAGTTGAGGTGTTAAGAAATATCCAATTAAAAATTCCATGTAACTCTAGTTAAAAATAGTATGTAACCTCTTTTGCCTTGTAGTTATATAAACTATAATAAGTATTTGAATAAGTAGAAACTATTACTGTAACATGTCTTAATTCGCCGCACACACATTACTCACTAAACCCCTAAAGGGTTTTTGAATATAATTGATATATATACATCAGAAAGAAACCAAAGAAGGTGGCTCAAATTACAATTCATTTAAAAACTGAATGCTGAAGCAAAAAACATTTGTCATTACTGTGAACATTTTCCATTGAGGACTTCTTCATTGGCGTAGCTACTGACGTATCAAGAATACAGGGGCTCCAACACATGTGTAACTACAGTACCACCAACAAGACTTTCTTTTCTCTCTAAACAAGAAATATAAAAAAAAATAAATCAATTCCTACTTAGATCAACAAAGATAAATTTTATTTTACCTACTTTTTATTAAATAGTTACAATTAATATAAATATGTATATACATAGGACAGAATCACAACATTAAGTGGTCATTAATTTTTATTAATTATCGTTAAAGTATCGTATTGTCATCCAAAACAATCGTGTATATAAATTTCAATTAAACTTAGTACTTTAACACGTGAGAAAAAAACCTTTTCATGTTATGACATAAGTCGCCAAAAGGGCCGCTAAGTCGCCAAAAATTATGCCAACGTGGTTGTATTTGTAATTCTTTAAATAATGAGTTTTAATCAATAAATTTTTATTAATTATTATTATATTATTGTACTGTCATCCAAAATAATCCTGTATACAAAATTTCAGCTCAAATGAGCGCTTTAAAATGTATTTTATTAACGATTGAAAATTCCACAAAGATAAATAAATAAATAAATATATAGAGATTGTGAGCTTATAGTAAGAATTGAAAAAGGGTCCCCGAAGAAGTTTTGATATGGGGCCTACTCAGAACTTCCTATGCTAGTGATCTTCTTTTAGAGAATATAATGTATTTTGAATAAATATATATGAACATACTAAGTGCAATTCAATACCAAGAAATGGCCAAAAATGCTTGAAAAATGATACCGCAACAACGGGCATCAGGTGATATATGTTTTGAAATGAAATTTGTAACACAAAGGAAGAACAATGTCAACTTGGTTGTAGATACACAACGCTTGGTGAAATATGAATCCTCATGTATAAGTGAAGAGTCAAAATATGATGTCTCGAGGAATATCTTTCCATTTCCTTTCAATCATCTTCCCCTAATTGTTAAGATTGATGCCGACACACGTTGGGAAAATTCCAGACATTTCCCTAATTGCTGGGAAAGAATTTCGTAACTGGGTGGTCAAAGGTTTGGACCCTTTTTCCCGGTCTGTCCGGACCGTCAAAAAGAGATGCGTAACATTGTGCTTTCGTTTTCCCACTATTCAGTGACGACAGCGCGTCTGAAAACTTACAATGGCCATCGGCGCCAATTGGACAAGAGATCAAATGAGCTGAGACCGAAAGGGGAGGCAGTAGAACAAGAGATCAAGAGAGCCGAGACCGACAGGGGTGACAGAAGAACAAGAGATCACAGAAAGGTGATAAGGCAAGAGATGGTTAGAGAGAGAGATAGAAGGAGAGCGGGAGAGTCCAAAGGAGACTGGATTTTTGAGGGAACCGTTTGGAGGCCCCTCCAGTGAGGCCCCTTCGGTGTGGCCCCTTCACCGATAGAGAAAACGATTGAAAGTCCGCGAAGTACGGCGGATTCCGAACTTGAGAGATCCGGGAACGGTCTGAGTTCCGATCAACGATAGAAAAGCGATACTGAATCCCCGAATTAAAGCGGAATCTGAACCGGAGAAACTTTACTTGAGGGAACAAATTTGGAAGCTCCTCCCGCTAAAGATTGGTGATACAGCTACACCTTAGTCCACGAAGTAAGGTGGAATTTGGAATCATGGAAATTGTGACGGAACAACTGCACAGCGGATTTAGATCCAGTGAACTACCCCAGACTCGGTGTGGAATTATCGAGAGTAAATGTATAGGACTTTTCTCTGGCTAGTTAATTTACGTCATTATTTTATGCGAGAGAGAGGAGACGTTACAGCGAAAGAGACTCGAAATTTGTGGGGACCCTTTTGCTAATTAATTGTGATAGAATATTTTTTGATGATTTTCTTACTGAAATAAATAGTTTATTTAGAGCTGTGTGAAGTCATTACACCCACAATATCGGACTAACAATACCCAGTCCACTTGTTTGACAATAAATAATGTCTATCTGAGGAGACAAAACATGTGAGTTGTTCTGTTTGCGATATATCGCAACACCAGCTATTCTGTGGCCCAATCGTTTAAATTGTACGCAGCAATCGAAGTTAGATATAGAAACACGTTCGTCATTATCTAACCCCGTCTCTGGCAACCTGAGTAACGTACAATTTTGTGAAATAAGGTTGTCGAAATCTGTTTGGTGAGCCCTGAGACTTTGAAAATTGAGTGTAAGGATCGCAAGTTTATCCTGGGTGAAGTCTAATAAGACTTTGTGGTATGTGAGAAGTGGATTTAGAGTATCGGTGAGTGGATTACCAGAGTACCTAGCTCTTTTTCGAGCTATAACCTCTTATTGTTAGAATTTTGAGTGACTGCGACGAATTGACTCTTTCCCTTTCTTAATTAAAAAGAACTTAAAAGGTAAAATATGCTTATAGGAGAGTAATAAAATAAAAATGTAAAACTATTTAAATGTTTTAAGAGCTAGAAAAATAGCTTCAAAAACTGTGCAAACACCGAGAAAGAAATCAAATTTCGATCAGTGGGTGAGCGGGATGAGGCCTGCCCAGAGGAAATGCAGCTTAGAACTAAGTCGTTGTAGAAAGGAGAGAAACATTGAATGATTTGAAATCAGAAAAGCTGCATTTTTAAAAGCTAATAAAAAATAAAATACATATAGAAAAAATATGGAAATTTAAATTTGATTAATATAAATAATTTTCGAAGGAAAAAGTTAGTGATTTAAAGTAAATTTAAAAACTGCGAGACCCCGGGGCAATTCATTTGAAGTCAGCTTCTCTAACTACTTGGCCACGAAGGCTCGTGGAAAGAGGTAAAGTAAGCTTCAAACATGAGTAAGAAGAATGAAATGAAAAGAAGAATTAAGAATTTTAACCCGCGGTCACTCGCGCCTGTTTTTGCCACCGTCGTCACTCGCGGGGTGTAGAGAACACCCCAAACTTTTAACACGTGTATTTAATTATGAAAATAAAATTAAGTCATTATGATGCATATTTATAAAGTACAAGATGTATTTTGTATTACACAAATAAAATTATTAAATTTATTGCATACAAAGGAGACTAACATTAATTTAAACTAAACATACAAAGTTTTCATTTTAAAACACATTATTTTATATTTTTTCATAAACCAGTATAAAACGTATATACCAGTAATAAATATACTTCATAATTAATGAGATAATGATAGTAGAAAGTAGAAAAATAATATTTTAATCATTTTCCAAACGTTCAGAGCAGACTGTATACAAAAACTCAACTTCTCGCGGGAATTCTCAGCCCCCAGATAAACTTTTGAAGGTCATTACATTCCAATCGTTCGAGAAAGAGGGATTGCACCAGGCCTGAAAGTTCAATGACCTAAAATGTGCAGCTACAGAAAAAATCGTGGTTCTGCGCATTCTTTTTAGAATCTTGGGACGATTTTCTTGTTGCTGGGGTGTTAAGAACACCCCGCGCGAGTGATCGCGGGTTAATTGAAGAGGAGATCCGAAAGAATGTTGCTGAATCTGTTAAAATTAGGATCAGGGATATTTTTTTCAATATCCAAAATCGACGTATTATTAGAGTTATCAATTTTATGAAAGAAGTTAGTTGCTAATTTTTTGATAAATTGTCTGATAAACATCAGTTTGCTCGTGGATCTGAGGTCTTAATTCTTCATGAACCATCGAGCTTTTAATATTTGTCGGAGAATGATGCTTTCAGAAGCTTCAAACTGATTAATATGAGCACTCGAGTGCTGGATGGCTACTATAGTTGAACCCCGATCCGAGGGTAGAGAAGAGACACCACCTCGAAGTCTCATTGGTTAAATCAAATAGCGCATGCTTACGTCACTTCCTGTTACCCATTTCCCTCCCTTTTCACTAAATCGCTCCCACAAATATCCAACAACCGAGGGGAAAGATGTTACATATAAAACGGGTTAATAGGGGGTATAGCCCCCTCTTTCAGATAAACAGGCCTCAAGCCGTGATTTTGTACCGGGAATAAGGTAATTTATGACGAGTGGCAATTAATCCTACTTGTTCAGCAACTTTGTTTTCAGGCCTTGGATCGTTTTCGGAAAGAGTTTGCGAGTTGCAATCACTCTCCCCAGAACGTTCCTTACATGTTCCATACGGATGAGGTCTGGAGGTTTAACTGGCTAAACCATTCGGTGAATATCCTCATTTTCCAGAAATTTATCAACCAAAGGAATGCTATGTGTCTCGTGCTGTCATCCATCAAAATAAAATCAGGGCCAATTGCACTCTTGAAAAGGCAAACATAGTTTTCCAAGACCTCATCCGTATACCTCATAGCAGCCACAGCGCCTTTTACAAAGGCATAGCAATGTGTGCGGCCGTCCAAAGTAATGCTTTCTCAAACCATTAAGCATCCATTATTGTAATGGTTGATTTCTCAGACATTGGAAGACAGGTAGTGGGTTCTATCCAATATATTCTCCCCGTATTTCAGCGTTTCTGAAACTGTGGGGCGCGCCCCTCTAAGGGGGATTGATAACTCTACGAAGGGGACGCGAGCCAATTGAAAAGAAGAAAATAAAAGATTATTTTAAAAAAAAATAATTAATTCACTGAAAGTAAACAAACAAAATACAGTCTGACATAATAAAAAACAAATACACATTTACACTCTGGTATAATACAATTATAAATGTATCAGTACTGCATAATGTATTTTATATAAATAGCTTAACAATACTTAATTAAAAACAAGTATAAGGGAGGGCCCAAGGACGCTATGGGATTGTTATATATTAAATTATATGCGGAAATTAACACTTATCTTGATAATTTTTTGTACGATTTATAATTAATCCCTTAACTGCCGATTAAACGCTAAGCACTTCCCAATGCGACCGTTTTCCACGTAGGCGCTAATATGTTATATATTGGGGGAGGGGGAGAGAGAGAGGGAGAAAAGGAATAAATAAGCAAATCCTCTGAAATAAGTAAATCCTTCTCAAACACTGTCAAGGTCCTTTTATTGCAATGCAAAGCTTTCGGAATAATTTTAAGGATAGCAGCGCACAGAAAAGATCGTACTTCGGAAAGACGTATATATACCTCCGGGGCAATTAAGTCTTTGGCTGAGTGAGACGTTTATATACGCCGGTGGCACTTAAGAGGTTAAACTTGTTCTGTAGCTTTAGAATCAAAGTATAGTGTTATTGAGTTCAATACATTGTATTGTTTTAGCGGGACGTGATGAAAATTATGACTAAATATTGGGTCACAAATATATAAAGTTTGGGAAGCACTGTTGTACTTTTATATGGATCCAAACCTATGCATAAATGTTCGTAATTGAAAACTTTAAATTGCTCAATCTTTAGGAAATTGAGTTATTCTAAAACGACATTATTATTACGCGACCAGATTTTATAAATAACATTAATACAAAATAAAAAATGAGATAAATTACTTACTTGGATTTTTAAAATATTTCAGAAGTTCCTTATATTTGAAACCGTTGAATTCGTAACAATCTGTAAGTACATTGTATTGAAAGAGATGAATTGTCATTTTAGTTGCGAAAATGCTTTTACAGCAATAAAAATATTATCAGAAAGTGTAAACGCTGATGCTTGCTGTTTTTGCAATCAGTATTAGCTTAAGAGGTTGTTACTGGAACTCTTTCAATAGATGCATTTTAAATATCTCTTGATTCTTAAAAATGATAATCTTTAATATCTAGTAATATTATGGACCCACAGTTAGTGAATTCCTCCTTATAAATTAAATAAAGTGGAAAATAAGGAAAGCATTACGAGGGGAGGCCATGTTTTAAATTTAGATGTTAAGGTATCCGACAACGTTTGGAACCGTATTTTTAAGTATATTTTAAAATTTATTGTCACCTAAATTAGAATATACAAATAAAATTTAATTCAAAAAGTATCTTCACAATAAATTTTATTAAAAGTAATTTTTTTTTGGTGAAAAATGAAGAAAAAATAACACATTTTCAAATCTTTCTTCTTTTATGTGTGGAAAATATGTCTATAATAATCATATATTGATTACTTATATAGTTGACACATTTCTACAGAATCTGAACTAAAATTTTTGAAAAATTTCCCTCATTTAATATCAATTGAAGTAACCGGTGTTTTGCCTTAAAATTTCTCTCTAATGACTAATTTCACTTGTAAGTTTTGTATTTCAAAACCCTTTTCGTATATAGTACATACAATCAAAATAGTATGAAAAACATTTCTACTAAATTTTATATAAATATACTAAATTCTTTTGAGTTATAACATTGTAAAAAAATACAGAGTTTTTTTGTTTTTTTTCCTTTTCAGAAAATGGAATTCAAAGCTACATACATAAAAAAATAAACAAGCCAATTTTGTCTAGAAACATCTCATTATGATTTAAATTACATTTTTTTTTATATAAAATAAATACAATAAACTTTTTAAAGGAAGAAAAAAATGAATTTTTATGAGACGAATTGAAAATGTCCGGTTTCTCAAAATAGAACTTCAGTTATTTCACGGTGGGGAAGGGGGGAGGGGTTGAAAAATATTCCGTTTGAAATTTTGGTAGCTTTAATTTTAAAACCTTTAACCCTTTTTTTTAAACCATTATTTTTCCCCCCCCCCCAAATGTACTTTAAAAAAATGCTCTTAAAAAAGACACATTTTTTATTGCGTATAATCAAGCATAATACTTAACAGAATGCGGAAATGGAAAAATTTTATTTTAATTTTCAATTTAAAAATTTCCGCACATTTTTTATTTTATAACTGTGAAACACAAAATCTCATTAATGTTTGTTTTTTATAAATACACTCTGAAGGCTATGAAGAATGTTTCATAAATCTTTAAACGATTTCTAAGTCTTACATGGCAATGGGGAAAGAAATAATATCTGCCTTTTTGGATTATGTCAGCGTTTCTCAATTTGTGGAACGCGTTCTCTTTGGGAGGCATGACGACTGTATGAGGGGAGAGCAAGCACATTGAAAAGTAAAAAAAAAATATTATTTAAAAAAATTATTAATTTACTAAAATTAAACCAAAAAAAGATACATTCTGGCATAATAAAAAATAAATTGCACATTTACACTCATATATTATACTTATAAATGTATCAGTGCTACACAATGTATTTTATAATTAGTTTAACAATACGAAGTTAAGAACAAGTTTAATAATTACCAGTGAACCCATGAGATTGTCATATATAAAATTATATACAAAAATTAACACTTAACTTTACAATTAGTATGGTTTATAATTAATCCTTTAACTGCCGATTAAAAGTTACGCGATTCGCTTCCCAATGCCAATCACTTACCACGTAGATGCGTGTATGGGATGTATTCACGGGGGGGAAGGGAATAAAAAAGTAAAAATATTCTGAAATGATTAAATTTTTCGCAAACATTGTCAGTGTCCTCTTATTGCATTTGAAAGCCTTCGGAATATTTTTATGGATAGCAGTTCAGAGAAAAGATCGTACTTCGGAAAGACGTATATATATGTCTGGGAAATTAATTCTTTGACTGAGTGAAACGTTTATATACTCCTGGGGCAATTTAGATATTAAGGTCGTATCGTATTTTTGGCGTAGAAGTATAGTATTATTGAATTCAATACATTGTTATTGTATGAGGGGGGCGCGATGAAAATTTTGATAGAATATTGGGTCGCGAATATTGAAACCTTGAGAAGCACTGGATTATGTTTCTATTTTCATTTTTTGTCAAGCAAGAAATGCACATTGTCTTGCAAATCCCTGTTCTTTATCGATTATTTTCAAGAACCTAAATTCCTGCCTTCAATGAAAAAAATTCCATCTTCACCACAAACTACTGTTGAATATGTCAGAGAAATCCTTTTATATCTGCTTCTGAGTTTATTCAGAAAAACTACTCAAAATAATGCCTTGAGAATCATCAAGGTTGGCGTACGTTCGATTCTTATCTAAATTTTGTAATCGCAACCTGATCTTGATCCTCTGATTCATCGAAGGAAAATAAATGCTCAATTGAGAGACTGATGAGACACGGTAACTGCTGGAAACAACTGCTTGTACAAGCCTGTAGATCAGTGATACTCAAACTGCGACCCACGGGCCGCATGTGACCCATCGGACCTTTCTGAGTGTCCCGATCATGGTCCGTTGCACTAACAAACTCATTAATTTATGAACAATGCATTAAATATTTAGTGAAAACCAAGCAATCACATATATCCATTTTGCTATCGATGACGTGCTGGTACGAATTGAGAGATAACTCTTTTCTTTTTGTTATTGTAACGATTGGTGATAGCAAATAACAAAAGAGTAATGACCATTTTATCAGTGAATCTAACTTTTAATTAATCTTCGTGTCTAAATAATATATGTTGCTTCAAGACGATCGGGATCTTAACTATTTCTTTGAGAAAAACAAACATGAATTAACAACTTTGTAATCAACTAATATCCTATTGGGTTTCTTTGGGGCCAGAATGAGAATTCTTTCCAACCAACTGGAGAAGAAAAACGTGAGAATGCAAATTAGGAATCTTATAAATAGTAGAAGTTTAGCGTAAGCGAGGTGGCTATGAGAAGTGAATATACGAGGTCTATGTGTACAAACTCCCAAGTTAAAGTGACAGGAAACCTCGAGTTCAAGATTTAATCTATCCGTACCTGTGTGATCAAGTTAAATGTGGTACCATTCCACAAGAATAAAAGCCACGTCAGTTAGAATCAAGCAAATTATTGTTTACCCAAGAAAGAGCGGTAAGACTGTTAAACTGAATTATTAAGAATTGCGTAGTTACTGAGATTAGAAATAGTCGGTAGAGTTAGATATAGTGGTCGGTTACGCGGTTATTTTGTAATACGAATAGTGTGTCCTTTCACTTCAGATTCACTTGAATTGAATATTAGTACTATTATTGTATATTGTTTAAGTTAAGATCTTAATAAAGAGTAATTTTCAGATAAACGATATTTCTGCTTCTTCGTTCCTTCCAACAGATCTAGGTCGCGAGGATAATGAGTGCCTTACAACTTGTTTGATTTGTCGTGAAAATGTTATATTGAAAAAATATAATTTGGCTTTTCACTATACCACTAAACACGAATCTTTTCTCAGTGGTCCTTTTTCCTGAGGATCTCTTACAAGACGAGATTAATAGACTTTCTTTAAAAAATATATTTACAACAGCATCAAAATAATGTGGAAATAAAGTTGGGCGGGGCTTGGGATTTTTATGTAAGAAATCAACCCAATGACCGGGTAATAAATGCAAAAAACTTCTTTTTTTTTTCGTGAGCTGTGTTTGATAGAGTTTAATATTAGGGTGGGGGAAAAGAAATCCTTTATTTTTACATGAAATGCAAGACTTTTTTTAACATGCTTCCAATTGTCCGATTTGGGTCAAATGTGCACCTTTTTGGTGTAGTTTGTCGCCATTTTTATGGTAAATTCATAATGCCCCTCTCATAGAAGTCTTGATTCTTATTGGCCAAAAACTCAAGTAATCGATTTTCACAATCTTCTCTTGATCCCAATTTCTTATCATTCAGGAAGTTTTGCAATGCAAGAAAAATGTGGTAAACGCTTGCTGCCAGATCCGGGCTATATGGTGGATGCATTAAAACTTCCCAATCAAGCTCCCTGACTTTCTGGCTAGTCACTGCAGTCGTGTACGGCCTGGCGTTGTCCTGATGGAACACAATACCTCTACTTTTTCCTAATTCTGGCCATTTCTGGCCAATCTTTAGCTTCAGACGATCCAGTTCTTGACATCAGAGATCTGAATTTAGTGTTTGGCCATGCGGAAGCATCTCCTAATAAATGATTCCATTCCAGTCCCACCAAATACACAGTAGAACCTTCCTGGCCGTTAATCTTGGTTTGGTCACAATTTGAGCTGCTTCACCAAGCTTTGACCATGATCGTTTTCGCACAATATTGTAGTGTGTGACCCATTCTCATCCCCAGTCATCATCCGTTTAAGAAATGTGTCAATTTCATTCCGTTTGGCCAAGACTTCGCAGATGGAAATTCGATCCATTATGATTTTTTGTGTTAATTGGTGTGGCACCCAAACATGGAGTTTCTTTTTGAATTCAACTTTGCGCAAATGGCTTAAAACTGTTTTATGGTCGATCTTTCGCCCCTGAGCGATGCTACGACTACTAACATGCCGGTCATCTTCGATTATTTCTGTGATTTTAACGACAGTTTCGACGACGGGCCTGCCTGTGCGAGGTGCATCTTTAACACTAAAAATTCCAGAACGGAATCGACGAAACCAAAATCGCTCGTAATTATTTGTTACAGTATCGACACCATAAACACCATTCACATTTTCCACCAACTGGCTTGCATTTTCGCCTGTATCAAAGAAAAACTGTAAAATGTACCGAATGTTCTCTTTGATGACTACCATTTTTAACACCCTGTAACTGCCAACTGAATGAACCAAACAAAAAAACAGCAAAATAATTTTTTTAGTGTGAAATGTCCCCTTGACAACGAACATAAATTTGAAATTATTTGATTGATATTTCCCAAGATATCGACACTACAGCCATGTTATGAAAAAATAGTGGATTTCTTTTTCCCCAACCGAATATATAGTTTTAAAATAAAGCCCAAAATTAAGTTCTAATAATTTGATCAAAAGTTTCCGCATTTTTAATGTCCTTAATATCATAGCATTCTCCTCACCCCCTATTAAACCTCATGTTGCCGCCCGTGGGAAATAGTTATCATATGTAAGTGGCCCGGCGGTAAAAAATTTTCAGTGCCATTGCTGTAGATTGCAGATAAAATTCCAACATGTGACCAATTAAATGTCTGTTGTATTTGATATCTCATTTAACAAGCAGCCTCCGCTTGAAGTCGTTATGTTCCTAACACATTTGAAGATGGTAAACTATAATTAAGAATTAGTTCTGCCTGCCAGCAAGAAAAAATACTCTTAGTTGGAATTGAATATTGCCACCTGGATCACTATTGGAAAAAGTTTTCCTCGAAGCATTGGTTGCATAGTTTTGTTGCTGTTCATAATGCTGGTGTTAGAGTTTTCTCTAAGCATTTTAGCTTTAACAGTGTTGTTGGTACAAGCTGTATCAACTTTGATGCTGAAGTGGCTGTTATGCAACTGGATTTAACTGATATCTCTGAAACAGATTATCAGCACTTTGTAATCTTTATTGGTTTCTCAGGCTATTTCTTCTGTCCTACTTTCAATCAATGAACTTGTACTCCGTTGCCAATTATTGATTAATTCTTTGATAGATTATGGCCGCAATGTCACCCTTCTAATAGTCGGAATGTCACCTTGCAGTAGATTCCAAGTCACTGTGGAAACATGGGTAGTGAATTTGCTGACAAACTGGCCAAGGATGATTCTGATGTTCCCAACCTGATCCTCCTGTTTGTTATCTAAGTGTCAAAAGAATAATCAATGCTAGATTTAAGGCTTATTTTCCAGAGAAGATTCTGGATTATGTGTGGGGAAAGCATTGGACCTCTTTAATGGAAAATCTCATTCCTTGTGCCTAGATCTGTCGATGTCATTAACTTTAGAATTACAACTGGACACGGCTACCTCATGAAACTCCTGTATAGATTCGGTTTAGCAGAATTACCAGTTTGCTCTTTATGTAATGGTACAGACATGTACGGATATCTTTGGTCTCTTTAGATTTGGAGAAGGAGCATTAGCTATTTCTGTCAAAGTTCATTGTAGGTTTTATTTCATCCCTGAATAATTACATTGGGTTGCTCATCATAAGCTCATTGGTATAGGTGTCCATGATGCGTATCTGCTCAACTGTTAACCACCTGATATCACATTGCAGGGTAAGCACATTGAAATTCCACGCTGTTTGAATGCTTCTTTTATGGCAGTGTTTCTCAAACTGTGGGATGCGTCCCCTAGGGGGGCATGTAACCCTACAAGGGGGCGCGAGCATATCGAAAATCGAAAAAATAAAAGATTATTAAAAAAATTATCAATTTATTCTAATCAGAAGCAAAACAAAATATATTCTGACATAATAAAAAAATAAAATACACATTTACTCTGATATACTATACTTATACGAGTAAATGTATCAGAGTAGGGCACAATGTATTTGATACTATCAATAATAAGTTAAGAACAAGTGAAGTAATTTCTAGTGATTTTTTTCCATGGGCTTATCATATACAAAAAAAATTGCATACAAAATTTAATACTTAATGATTAGTACAGTTTATAATTAAGGTCGTATTGTAGCCTTAGCGTCAAAGTATTACACATTATTACTTCATCATTACATTATTATTGTATGGGGGGGGGCGATGAAAATTATGAATGAAAATTAGGTCACGAATATTGAAAGTTTGAGAAGCACTGTTTTATGGCATTTAATAGCCATTTGCTTTGCATTTTGAATAGCCATTGATGTAAAAATGTATTAAATTTGAACTGCATTTGTTTGCAAATGCTATCTTTATAATTATCTTCCGTTAGTGCATGTAAGGTTTCAAAAAATTCTTTTTTTTTATCTTATGTGTTAATAATGATTATTTTACTGTATTCAGTCATGAAATGCAGCAGTTTTCATGGAAAATCTCTAAACAATAAAAGGCTTGCACATCAGATAAAATTAAGAAGATTTAATTTGTGACAATATTCCTTATCTTGCAAAAAATATAAATAATAAAAGAAACAATGTTTTGTCTTCTTTCAAATTATCACTATGTCTTATGTTTGCTACCTCCAAAGGAGTATTATCATTGGATAAAGTGCAAATTTTTTTCAATTGATAATGGAACTGGGTTATACCAAATTTGTAATGTCCTAAACAGAAAGCAAATAGCTGGGTAAGCAGTTTTTAAAAATTTTGTTCGTACTTTAATGTTTAGAATACGCATAATATTTTTTAATCTTTTTTAAAACTGTATTGATATATACCATGTTTTTTTACTGTCATTTAAATTTTATAAATGCATCCATTTTTTTTTTTTTTTTTTTTTTATAAAAAAAACTCAAATTATTCTATTTATATTCGAAAAATTTATGGAAAAAATTATTTTTGTTTCAGGAATTTAACTGTGATATGCCCCAATTTTTAACTTTTAGAAATTGTAAAGAATTGTTTGAAATTTTGCTAAATAATAACACATCAACTGTTAAATACTGTAAAATCCGGAGAATAACGCGCACTTTTAACACAAAAAATAAGATTGAAATTTGCGGGTGAGCGTTATACGCCGTGTTCAAAAATGATAGTTTTAAAAATAAAATAAAAGAAATGAGCAAAAAATAAAATTAGACTTCTACATAGATTGGAATACTGTTTATTTAAAAAAGAAATGACATACTTAATGAACTTGAAAGGGTTATAGTTCTAGAAGTATACTTTTTTTTCAAAAGCCTGAGATAATAACTCGAATAAATGATTACAAAAAATAAGAGTATTGCATACATACATTTCAGTTCCTACGTAAACAAGTAATATATAAAAAAAATTAAGTCAATTCCTATGTAAATCAACCTAAAGAAAATTTTTTTTTATTTTAGTTACTTTTTATTCAATAGTTCGATTTATATAAATATGTATATACATATTAAATTACAATATTAAGTGACAAAATATAAAGCGATTTTCCTTTCTATATATGATGGTTTTTTTTGTTTGTTTGTTATAATTAAATTTAAATATTCTAATAAAATAATATTAGGCCTTCCCAGGTGGGAATCGAACTCATGACCTTTAGATTAGAAGTCAAACGTGCTATCCATTGCACTACAGGGAGACCGCGGATGATTTTTCTTTTTATATATGCTGTTGAATTATTATTTTTGATTGTTACAAATTGTTCATTTTTTAAATTTAATTAATGAATTAATGTTTTAAAAATCTGTAATAATATCAAAAGTCACCCACACTGCAAGGTTTTAAAAAATTTATTTGAACTTGAATGGAGGAATATAAAGTATTTTATTAACGATTGAAAATTTGAACAAGATATATATTTTTACGTAGATCTAGTGTTCGAGAATTTTATGCAGATCAGAGTAGCAAAGAACAAGACAGTTCTTTAAGAGCGATAGAAAGTCTAATCCTTTATAAATACAGGAATCAGCAGCAATATTCACAAAATAAATATCAGAATGTCTTCACACCTTCAATAGCACTCAGACACAATTATAAGTGTCTAAAATACGCGTATATAAAAGATTATTCACAAGCAATCACTTGTTGAACAGCCAAAGTAATCACTAAACGCTTCAACAATCAGAGCAATACTAACTAATCGCTAGTCAAAACCAGACTGAATGACTTTCGGCGAGCTTTCTCTATTTATATCCTATTTATCTCTATTTTTATCTCTATTTATATTTTCTAATATATTTCTTCGTTTGTATTTGATTTATGCGTTTTTGATAATGCCGAGCAAAAGGCCTGCTGTTTTAGAGGTGCTTCAGCAAGGAAAGGTTGCGGGTTTGACCATGCCCAAGTCAGTGGATTTTCATGATGTAGAAAATTGACAGCAGCCATGTCGTATGATTATGCAGCATGTAAAATAATCCCTTGAAGTGCTTGTTTGGCTTGGGTGCTCTCGGCAAGACTAAAAAATTAAGTTCATTTTCGCGTCGTCAGAGCTCAGGTGCCTTCCTCTGGGGAGGAAACTAGGCGTCAAATTTACTTGCGGCAATTGGTATCGCCTATACGCTGACGCACTAAAAAGTGATACCAGTGATATCTGGGGAATAAACTAGGTCTGCAAAGGTAAAAAATTCGAATACGCAGCCCCATCAGAGAAAAAATTAGAGATTTAAATATTATATCTAGAGAGAGAGAGAAATTAGATTAAAGAGAGGTTTATTACAAGGTTGCCTTTTAATTTCGCCACTGTACATGAAATCTATGAAGATTTCTTCTTCGGCAGTTGAATCTGGATTATTTTGAAATGAATTTCTAACCCACTCGTAAATTGGTGCCAAGTTGTCCTCAGGAGGGAAATACTTTTTACAATTATTTGCCAACATGGCTAAATGATTTTCAACAGATTTAAAAACAATTTTCTTGTGTTGTTCTTCAATTTTGTAAGTTTTAACACATTTATCCACATTTTTCAAACACTTCTATGTTTGTTTTAATTAAATTTATGCTCCATAATTTTGTACAAAAAGCATTAATTTTATCACGCGTGTCAAACATATATACATTTGATCCTTGGTGTTGAAAATTCAAGGTTTTTAGTCTCTCGTATATATCGACCAAGTAGCTCAACTTCATCACAAATAAATCATCTTGATATTTCTCAGCTTCTTGTAGGTTTTCCTCTTCTAAAAAGTAGGTTTTCCTCTCTTTCACTTCTGAGTTCATAAACACGTTGCAAAAATTTCCCACGTGATAACCATCTTGCCTCGCAATAAAATAGCAACGATGAATGTACTGCGCGTCCATGTCTGTTGCAAAGTCCAGAGAAGATTCTTGATTTTAGGAGTCTCATTTTTATGTAGTTTACTACAGTCACAACTGTCGTTAGCACAATTCTCAGACCAGGACTCATTTCTTTGGAAGCCAGAGCTTCTCTGTGGATCATGCAGTGTGTCGAGATGCACAGTGGAGATCTTGATTTAACAAGCGCTTGCATACATTGAAATCTTCAAGACACAGTACGAGCACCATCAGTGCATATTCCGATTCAATTTTTACACTCTATGTTTGCCTCATTTTTAAAATCATTTAATATCTCAAATAATGCTAGTGCTGTTGCTTTGATTTTTATTGGCTTACAAAATTAGTTCTTCTACTAACCTTCCCAAAATCGAACATACGCAATGAAATGAGCATCTTCATAGTTATCTGTTGCCTCATTAAGCTAAATTGAAAACAATTTATCATGCAATTTCCCAAAACGCTGCTGCTCTACATCTTCAGCTATATCATTAATTCGACGGGCAACAGTATCATTTTATAGAGCTATGGACTGCAATTATTTGGCAAAATTATCTCCAAACATGGTTTCTACAATCTCATTTGCTGCAGGCAAAATAAGATCTTCACCAATTGTGTGAGACTTTTTACATCTGGCTATTTTGTATGAGACTTTGTAAGAAATAAGTAAAGTTTTTTCAATCACTGACAGAGTATTTTTTTTATAATGTTTTTTGTTTTTCATATGATTTTTTTTAGTTTTAATTCAAAGAACTCTGGAGGTTTGTTAATGTACTCACTACGAAGCGTTTCTAAAGGTATTTTAAGTTTATTAGGTTTCAAACTGCCTTCTGCCAATATATTTTTAAACAAGTAACACACAGAGGCTTTTCTTCTCCGTTTATTTCAGTAATGGTGACTTCATTTTCAGAACTATGCTCGTATGTGCACGATGCTTTATTATCGTCTCATGTTCGCTTACGACTTAAAAATTTATCCATGGTTTTGTTTTAATCTACTGCTGTAAATACTTAATACTGTGGATTACAACTAACGCGCAAATTATAAAACGAACATTCAAGATAGATTCCATAGCTATAGAAGTATCGACTCAACCAAAACTGACTGGAATTGTACGAGGAACAGCATTTTTACACATTTTGTGCAGACGTCGGATAGGTTGCCCAGACTCACGCATACGTTCGTGAGAATGCCAAATGTGATGGATATGATAGAGAGCAACATAGACTAGACTACTTTTTTAATGACATTTAAACTTTTAGAAATGGATGATGGAGGAAATAAATCTTTAAATAAATATAATTTTGCAATCTGTTCCAATTTAAAAATTAGAGAAAAGAAAAATAACATAATAATTATCCTATTACTTAAAAGTATAATTTGCTTAAAATATGTATTACTTAGAAGTAACAAATACAAAATTTAAAACTTATCTTGTTAATTTGTACGGTTTATAATTAAGATTGTATTGTAGCTTTAGCGCCAAAGCGCATTATATATTGTTCTAAAAGGGGGGCGCGATAAAAATTATGATTGAAAATTGGGTCGCCAATAGTGAAAGTTTCAGAAGCACTGACCTAGTTGTTTGAAACGTATTAAAAACGTAATTAACCGTAAATGGCAAATAATTCCGCCTTATAGCTTAACGGGATTTACATACTTATATTTTGCTTTGATATTCCCTTTTTTCTTTGAACAAACGTTTTATGAACTACATATAATTGTTCTTCGTTACTAGCCTCTTCGTGTGTCATTTTTATACATGTACTGCCAGGTATACCTACTGTGTAGAGAGGAGTAATGCACGTCAAATATGTCGAGAATCAAAGAGTGCCTCCCGTTGGTGTGATATTGGTGGAAGGTTAAGAGAATTAAGAGAAGGAAGGTGTAATGTTGGCGTGGTGCGGAATTAAAGAGATGGAGTACCAGTTCAGATGCCATCCTTGATATTTGACCATGGTTCAAAATTACGAGGTCAGTTGCCAATAGCCCTAGTGCAGCTTTACATTGAGAAGTAAGTATAACTCTCCCTCGCTCACCAGGTATAACCGTTCTGCGCTCGCATGAACTGGAAAATATAATAATCGAGTTAGAACTATGAAATAAATTTTAATGATTTTAAATATCTTAAGCAATACTGTAAATAATTTTAAATGAATGGCAAATAAGACTCTAAGGGTAAACGGATTTAGTAAATAAAGTAGTAAAGTTAATTACATAAATGTAGTCCAATTATTAGATATTTCTCTGGCTCGTCTGAAAAAAATGGATACAAAAAAAAGGGGATAAAATAATTTTAGTCAGTGAAAATATAAAGTTTTTCTTGATGCTGTAATAAATTGATTTATACATGAAACATAGTCCCTAAAAATGGATCGTAAAATGTTGAATTTAACTAAAGATTAGCTCAAAGAAAGAATTTTGTCAAAAAAAGAATAAGTGAAATAAGGTATCCGATTTCGTTCACAACCATGATTTAAAAAAGACGCATAAATAGATAATTTGTATGATATTTTGTGTCACTTAGATTGGAATGCATGTATAAAAATGTTTTAAGAATATTATTAAAATAAAAAATTATTTAAATGCAATACTTTGGCAAAAAATGAACTTTGAATTAGCTATTTTCAAAACATTCTCCTTTTATGAAAAATGACTCTATAATAATAGTATTTTGCTTATGTAAAGCTAAGATTTTTCCATAGGGCCTGAACTAGGATTTTTGAAAAATTCATATTATTTTCAGAGTTACTACAAATTGAAATAATAATTTTTTTCCTTAAAATTTCTCCACTCTGTTATATTAAAATATGGATAAATCCACTTCAAATTATATAGTTCAAAAATTCTAGTTCAGGCTCTGTTCAGAGTTCTGAGCTACATAAAGGCAAAATATTATTACTATAGAAGCATTTCTCATAAAAGAAGAATGTTTTGAAAATGTGCAATTCTATGTTCATTTTTTGCTAAAATATTGCATTTAAATAAGTTTTTGTTGTAATAATATTCTTAAAAGAATTTTATTCATGCATTCTTATCTAAGTGATACTAAATATCATAAAAATTAACCATTTATACGCTTTTGCAAAATAAGAATTCCGAATGTAGCCGGATACCTAAAAGAAGTGATCAGCAGAAAATTTATATCTGGAACAGTTAAAAAACTAACCATCCGGAGAATTGTAAACTTAAATCCCGAATAATTTTACAATGTGATCATTGAGTGTAAACAGTTGAAAATTTTTTAGAGTGGAGGTTGATCCGCCGTTAGGTGTACAGGGGGATGACCTCTTCCCCCTAGTATAAAATAAAAATACTTCTACAAGAAGTTTAGCATAACACCAATATGAACATTTTTAGTCTAAAATTGGGTATGGTTCTAATGGTCCCTCTTTCATATTTGAACTGCAATGCAAAACAATCGATTTACCCAAAAAAATAGTCTTGGGTTTCATTTCATTTTCGTAATTCCTTATCAAATAGTTGGCAAAATGACTTTTAAAATATTACTGTATATTTGAAACGAAAAAGTCGCTGCTAATAGATATCAGAAGTTTCAGTTCCATGCACGCGTGCTCTCATCACTCAACCATGGTTCAAAATTACTAGTTCGGTTGCTTCAGTGCGAACGTAAATTAAAAACAAGTAATATAAAAAAAATTAAGTCAATTCCTACTTTGATTGGATGAATAGTAAGTATTATATATATATATATATATATATGGAGAGAGTGAACTAATTGTAGGAGTTGAAAAAAGAGCATGATTTGTCTGAATTGTTCTAAGAATGCACCACCAGTTTGTCTAGTTTGGCTAAAAAACAGGTGTTTTCGACGCCAACTTTTGTCTTTGTTTTAACGTTTACATTGTTACAACAATGGAGACGAATGTAAGTTGGCGTCGAAAACCAGTAATTAATTTAATTTAATTAATGAATTAATATTTGAAAGAAACTGTATTAACATCAATTGTCATCCAGTACAAGTTTTAAAAAAATATTTAAACTTGATTGGATGAATAGAAAGTATTTTATTAACGATTGAAAATTTGAACTAGATAAATATATATATATATATATATATATTTATTCTCTGTATATATATATACAGAGAGAGAGAGAGAGAGAGAATAATAGGAATTGAGAATAAGCAGTTATAAAGCGTATGAATTTAAAAAACCAACCATGTTTTCTATTTTCTTTAGTCTACACACAGTACCCATCAAATTTAAATTTTACCAAACATTTATTTTTTTATTTATTTTTTTTTAAATTTATTTATTTATTTATTTATTTTGCATTTTTATGTGACCCATATCATTGGGAAGCTTGCCACCGAATTTCAAATCTGATAACAAGTTAGTTTTTAAGATATTTGAAGTTTTCTGAGTTTTGGTTTTGTTTCGGCTTCATTTTATAGCATTTTTCCACTATTAAAATGAATTAATTAAAAGACATTTAAGCACTATCAACGCTTTTAAGGTGAAATGTTTATTTATACCAATTTTAATTATTAAAACCATTTCTGCTTGATTATGTTTTGAGTTTTTTGAGTTCTCATAGTTACTTAATTAGGATTAATATCAAGGCCAATTTTTGCTTTAAAAATAATTTATATAACTCAAAAACTTTATCGTTAATTTGTTTCCTGTTGAGAATGTGTCATGGCCAAAACGTTCTCAGGTTGTAAGAAACAATACTACTGAAAATGATGTATCTAAAAATCAGTCCTCAGCTGATAGTGCAACTAGACTTTTAAATACAAGTATTCTGACTTCAAGTATAGCGGATAAATCTAAATATTTCTTTTATTCACCAAACTGCATTATAGTAAACATATTATAGTACTATATTTTAGTATTTTAAAGTCGTACAACAAGAGCTAAAACTTCCTTAAATGCCCCCATCTAAAACTGAAAAAATTAAATTTTATGTACCAACTTGGTTAAGTCAGTATCATTATTATTTTACACACAAATGCTTTGTGTTTCAAATTTTTTGTGAAAATATTAGATAAAAATTAAGCTGAATAAACTGTCGTCGTAACAAATGCTATCAATATTATGTAAAATTATATTTTAAATTGAAGGAAATATTTTCAGTTATGTTTAATTAAAGTAGTGATTTAATGTAGAACATACATTGGAAAACGACATATAAAAAGTTAGAGCTTTACGGGCTTTAGAAGTTTTTATTTTATGACTTTAAAACCTTAAAATGCGTTTTTCTCAGACTTTTAATATTTTGAAGATATAAGTGTTCTCTAATCCCTAAGGCTTCTTTTTCTGTTAAAGATAGAGCCTTGAATTTTCTTGTATATACTCCCAAACGTGTGTTATATAAAAGTTAGTATGGA
Source organism: Trichonephila inaurata madagascariensis (assembly GCA_019973955.1). NCBI lineage: Eukaryota > Metazoa > Arthropoda > Arachnida > Araneae > Nephilidae > Trichonephila > Trichonephila inaurata. The sequence continues at coordinate 43,341 of BMAV01022467.1, forward strand.
TTTAGGGTTGAGATTTCTAGTTATTTTTTTAATGTTAAAATGAATATTTAAAAAAAAAATTCGTGTTTTTAACAGGTTTAGCTAGAAAAATAAATGTTACAAATCAACAATTGAATAGATTTTCAAATCCATACTAACTTTTGTTTGCAATAATCTAAGAAACATAAATAACTGAAAATGGCTAAACAAACTTAAAAAGGGAGCATTTTATAAAAATTTGAAAAAAACTTCAAAAATTCTTAATTTTTTTTAAAATTGTAAAATAATGGCTGGTCAAATTTACTTTTTACTTGCCGAAACAACTTGATAATATAATCTGAATATGAAATATAAATTATTTTTACTGTTGCTGACTCCAAGCATTTTTTTTGAAAAAAGCCTGTGTAACCTTAAGTACATCGCTGCTGCTTCCATCTGTCGCGATAAAAAACTCGATAAAAAAAACTCCAATAACTTAACCCAACTTAAGGTATCTGACTACTAGCGGTAACTTTTTTTTTTAAAAAAAAAATGGAGATATGGTGATTTTTTTGTTGTTTTTAGATTTATTTAGTACATTTTAAGGGGAAAAAAGGCTAACATTAAGAAGATAAAAGTAAATTATTGCTACTAAAACTGTTAAAAATGGGTAAAAATTGACAAAAAATTACATAAACGGAGCACGCTCTGTACAAATAGTAAATGTAAAAATTCTCAATTTTTCAATATTGATGTATTACTTGGCTATTCCTTTTCGAAATGACCACCAGAATAAGAGATGTTTTAATTTTTACCAAAACTAGAGTACTTTATCTTAATTATTATATGAAATTACTTAAAAGAACAGTGATTATATTCACATAAAGAACTGTAAATTTTGAAATAAAACAGTGATGGAAAAATCTGATGGTTAAAACATTTCTACTATTATACAGAACATGCACAAAAAATTTCAGCAAATTATTGTAAAAACGTTTTGAGCAATCGCTTGTCCCCGTTTGAGCTTTTCGAAAGAAAAAAAAAGAACATTTCGAATAAAACGCATTTTTCAAATTTGACACTTATATAAAGTTGTGGCATCTGCTTTTACCAAAACACTTGTAGTTTATGTTCTATTAAAGTATCCGACTACGTTTGGAACCGTGATTTTGCAAAAGTGTGTAAATGGATAATATTTATGATATTTAGCATCACTTAGATTAGACATTGTATATAAAATTGGTTTAAGAATAGTATTACAAAAAATTATTTAAGTACAATATTTTGACAAAAAATGAACGTAGAATGACATATTTTCAAAATATTCTCCTTTTGTGAAAAATGCTTCTATTACGATAATATTTTGCCTGTATTCAGCTCATATCTCTGTACAGAGGCTCAAACAGAATTTTTTAAATGCATAACTTGGAAGTCGGTTTATCCATGTTTTACGAAAACAGAAAGAAGAAATTTTAAGAAAATAAGCCGATAATTATTTCAAATGGTTATAACTCTGAAAATAATGTGAATTTTTCGAAACTCATAGTTGAGCCTCTGTACAGAGGTATGAGCTATATACAGGTAAAAGATTGATACGATATAAGCATTTTTTACAAAAGGAGAACATTTGGAAAAAGGGTTATTCTATGTTAATTTTTTGCCAAAATATTGTATTTAAATGTCATGATGTCCTTAAAACGATTTTATACATGTATTCTAATCTAAGTGACACTAAATATCATGAAAATTATACATTTATGAGCTTTTTTAAAATCATGGTTCAGAACGTAGTCGGATACCTTAAATGTAAAATAAAACCTTGCCAATTTTACAAAGCTAATAAGATTTTCTAAAATCATAAATAAAATTTGTCAGTTTTTATAAAAAAAATCATGATTTTAAGGTAGTCGGATACCTTAAAACCCAACTTTATGGCACCCAATAACTTAAGATATCTGCCGATTTATCGTGAGTTGCCTTTCGAATTTTTTCGTTATTCTGCTGATGTTGTTTTTAATGATTCTGAGGATGTTAATCCACTCAAAAAATTGACAAACCTGTTGATTAGTATAGAGTGCTACTTAAAATTGCACAGCGCGTCTAAGGCCATATGTTGCATATGTTAAATTGTTTCTTTTCCAATCAACAATAAACGAAAAAAAATGTAAAAACGATACCAAAATACAATGTCCTCACTGAAGGCTAAATACAGCAGACAATGAGCTCAAGGCTAATCGAATTTGACGACCTAAGCACGTGACTTACCCACTATCCTACCTCCTTGTACCGTTATTTAATGGAGTGGATCGAGACAGCTCTAATGCACGCAGATAGTTTTTTTTAATGCAATGCAAGCGCCATCTGTTTTCCAAAATATTATTAAATTGTGTTAATATATAAATCATGATTATTTATCAAACCTCAGTTTAATGTGCAATCAATTCAGTTAATGAAAAATAATTTATTTTTTTATAAAATAAATATGAGTGAAAAACCTAAATATATTGAAATATGTAAATTTCACATTAAAGTATCTACGTTTTTGCTTTGCGTGAAGAAAAATTAAAGCATAAAATATTAGAAATATATTAATTTATATGTATAACATGTAAATTAATTCACCTAGATTTAAATTGTATTCTTTTTCAAAAGAATTAAGTATAATATGGCAACTTCAAATAGTTTTTTAAAAAAGTTTCCTTTAAGGATATCTTTATCAGTATAATATAATATTAATACATCTATATGTACATGTATTAATATTATATTAATATAACATTTAAGCTATATTTTTTTCCAACACACACATTACAATATATTGAGATCAAATATAATCACCAGGATATCATATTTTAATTATATATTCATGCCAGTAGTTAAATGTGAATGACTTGAAAGAATGAAGAACCACAAAAATGAAAAAAATAATCTTATTTATTAAGTAAATTGAGAGCAGAAACCTCCAGTTAGGAACTATTTATTTTGATTACAGTAAGTATGATCAAAATCCGTATTGATGGATGTAACTTCTTGTGAATTTAACAGCAATCCTTTTTTAATATTGTTTACTTCTTCAGTAATTAGATTTTTGAGTGTACCGGCAATGTATCTTTTTCTTCATGTAGAGAAATATCCAGGTTGTTTTTCAATCTTTTTTTTATATTTACAGTCCAGGATTCCATAAATTTAATTCTTTTATTATTGTTCTCCTCCATTTTTTAAATTCCTTTTCAAACACAAAGGGCGAGTGAAGACTTGATGACAAAATGAGCAGATCAAGTCTCTGCTATGCACATTCATTTCAACCTCCATTTAAGAAAACATTAAGTATGAAAAAGTTGATTACAGAAAAAAAATAAAATTGACTAATTAAAATAACAAGAAAGATTATAAAACAATTAACAAAATAAAGCAAAAAAAGTAACAAGAAACCAAAAGTAAAAATTATCCAAAATGTAAATAAAATGCAATAAGAGAGCTTCAGCAAAAACGTTCGACTAATACAGCGATACAAAAATAGTAAGGCTATTCAACTATTTTAGTTTCCATATTGTGTAAGAGATGGCGCCCGCATTGCATTAAAAAAAACTATTTGGGTGCATTAGCACTGACTCGATCCACTCCTTTATTTAATCAGGTTGTCTTTCACTCTTTCACAGTCAAGAATTTATTTTTTTGATATTAGTTTACAGAAAGTTTTGCAGTGTCTCAAGTGCTGTTTGCTTGGCCTACTTTAGACGGTATGGCAGATTTTGCTAAGGTTTCTGTATTTTACATATTTTTATCAATTTAATCTCTGCACTACTATTATATATGTCTGTATATGTTACCGTTTAAGTGTATAATTCAGTAATTTCATAGAATAACTAGGTATTTCATGAAATAACTAGACAAGTCAGTTAAAATATAAAATGGATTAAAAATTTCATACTTTACCTAGTCATTCAATGAAATAACTAATGATAAACTGTTAAGGTGAAAAATAAATTATTTCAAAGTTATTTTATAAATTAATTGAACATAAATAGCTAAAATCTCGCGAAAAATACATTTTACCCTTATCGCGGATGATTAATTGACAAATAATTGGGAAAAGCGGATGATATAAATTTAATATATATTACTCATATTGCTAACAATAGTTAAACAGAAAAAAAAAGAATATACTGCAGAAAAAGTTATATTGAAATATTATCAAAAAAAAAAAAAAATAATAGATATTGGGAAGAAAAACTGTTGATTCGTAAAAACATTGTGCAAACTTTTTCACACAAAAATATGGTAGTATAATTAATTTAAAAATTTTACGAAATACCTTTACTTTACTTTTCATTATTTATAACAGCAATGATTGCAGTGATGACACTTTGAATTGCATTGCATGTTATTTTTTAAACAAGCACACTTTTTACTATTAAACTTTTTTTTTACACGATCACTTTTTAAATCCTTGTCCAGTATAACAACTTTAAGCTTTTTCAACAGAAAGAAGCGTTATACCAGTATTAGGAACTTCTTCAATGGAAATTAATTCTCACTCACATATACTGAACTGAGAACTAGAGTACAATTGTTTTATTCAACCATCTCTTGTTCCTAATCAGAAAATGCCTACCCCAAAGCAGCTATAAACGTTTCAAATCTGACTAAGAGCAGCTGGAACCGGTTCAAAGAACTTTCATTTGCCGTACTTCATACTTTAACAATCAAGTAATCGTTATTCTACAGAATACCTAGTTAAAGCGTAGAATTCATTACTTTTATATTCTTTAACTGACTTGTCTAGTTATTTCATGAAATATCTAGTTATTCTATAAAATAACGGATTTCCCACTTTAACGGTAACATATATATCGTTTTACTTATATTTGGAAATATATTTAATTTCAAATTTATTTTACGATGCAATTCGAGTATTTTATTTTGAGCGATGTTTTGGAAATCCCCTCTTAATAAGATGACTGGCTTCATTCGGGACTGTAATTTTGAAAGAGCGAATGAATGAATTATGTTTTTTACATGCAGTAAGACCCCGCTTAGCTCGGGGTATACGTTCCATCAAAGTAGAGCGTAATATGAAACAACGTTAAACGAGGTTATCTCATTATGTAAATAATGGGGTTAGGGGAAGATGGGTGGAAAGTTGGTCAGTTGTTTTGCCATTAAATTTATCAAGTATGTTTCTTATAACAATAAAACAAAAATATATTTCTTACAAATATAGAAACATAATAAACGAATATACATATAAAAATAAATAAAATTCTAAGTCAGTACGTTTACAATTCAGATCATTCAGTTTCTTCTGTATTTCCAATTTTCTGTCTTTTTATCAAGAAGGTAGATTGAATTAAAGGCAGATTGCGTTTAATTTCGTCGTCAATCCATATAGAAAGTATATTATCCATTTCATATATTGTAATATTTCTAGAACGGGTAATTCTAGTTGCAAAGCTTGTCGTAGTTGCAGTTGCCGATAGCAGTATTTTTTTCTTTATTCTTAAGAATGATCCTTATTGTTGAATTTGCCAAATTATATGCAGCACCAATATGAGATTGACGCTCACCAGCATCTAATCTTCTAACCACTTGCATTTTAGTTTCTAGTGAAATGCTTTTTCTTGTAGCTTTAGTTTCGTAGTTTTTACTATCACCCATGGTAAAACTAAAATTACTAATATTTGTTACTATAGAAATCGTTGTATTATCTAAATTTATACTTACAATAACGTCAACAAATGTTTGAAATGATAAGAGTACGTTCGTATAACACCACAGGAAAGATGAAACACAGATAAACTGCTTCGGATATCGGGAAGCCTAACGCTGCGTGCAATTTCGGGGAATCCCACAATTAAAAAAAAGAGCGTTAAACCGAAACAGCGCTAAACGAAACAGCGTTAAGCGGGGTTTTACTGTATTTAGTGTCTGTTGAATTGGAATATACACGTAAAATTGTTTTAATATCATTATTACAAGAAAAAATTAATCAAATGCAATTCTTTTGGCAAAAATTTTTTTTAAAAAAAGGAACAAATAAGGAACATGCAGTGGAAATCGCTTAACACGAAACTAAAGGAACTGACTGCAATATTTTTTCATGTTAAAAGATATTACAAAAAAGCCGCCATATATCAACAAAATTAACTCTATAGAATTTATTTTATTTACATTGATATGTATATATATGCATATATTTAATAAAAATCAATAAAACAAAAACATTCATAAGAGTTTTAAAAAATTAATGTAAAATTTTCGAATTTTTGAAAAGCAAAACATTTATTGAGTTTTTGGAAAATAATCTGATATTTTCGTTTGCATTGTTTATTTTACATCAGATTGTTCATTATCGTCTATTTAGCCATTCATTTCAGCCCTAAAATGCCCGTCTAAATAACTGCACATTCTTTTCATGACCTTCCTCATTTCGGATGATGTGGGAACATTATTCATTTCATTCTGTCTTCCTTTTGTTATGTCATAAATGTCTTTGTCTGACATAATTGGGGTTGTACACGCATCCTCCTCCTCATCTAATGCAATGAGTTATTCCGATAATACAATAGGACTGTCCAATCCAGCTAGAGTTTTCCGTATTTTGCTCATTCCCAGAAGGAAAATATTTTAGTGTTAAGCGATTTTTGTCTCATGCTAAGAAAAAAAAATGCATGAAAATACATAATAGTATGTTAGGACCTTTGTATTATTTTGTGTTATCGATTTTCATCTTAAACGTTTTCGAGTTAAACGTATTTTATTGCCTTTTCAAAACATTCTCCTTTTATGAAAAGCCCTTTTACATAATAATAAATAATTTAGCTATATGTAGCTAGGACTTCTATACAATGACTGAACTGGGATTTTTGAAAAATTCACAGTATTTTCAGAGTTACGATCAATTAAAATAATAACGGCGTTTTATTCGTTAAAATTTCTCTCTACTCTGATATATTGTGCACACACACACACACAATATGAATATAAAACCACATCTATATCATATACTTCAAAAATTTATTTCAGCCCCGGTATAGAAGTCATAGCTATATTTAAGGAAAATATTATTATTATAGAACCTTTTTTTCATAAAAAGAGAATGTTTTGAGTATATGTGATTCTTTGTTCATTTTTTGTCAAAAAATTACCTTTAAACAATTTTTTATTGTAATAATATTCTTGAAAGAATTTTATACGTATATTCTCATTCAACTAAACTCAAACTCAGTGGCGCAACAGCCCATGAGGGCCAAAGTCTACTGTGCCTATCTCAGTGTACGTGACCATTGGGATCTTAGGTGGATGAGCAGATGTCCCGATCAGGTGGTCAGTCTGAAGCAAGACCAGAAGTGTTTAAGTCACCAAGAAAGCTTGGTACTCCTTTATCGACCCACAGTAGAAGGGATGAAAGGTTGAGTCAACCTTGCCCAGCCCAAGAATACAACCTCGAACTTGTGGCGTGGAAGCGCAATATGCTACAACTCGACCACTGGGCCTTATATTCTTATTCAACTGACACTAAATATGGTAAAAAGTATCTGTTTTTACGCTTTTCCCAAGTCATGGTTCAGAACGTTGTTAGTCATGTTAATTAGCAGTGTGTGTGCTTTTGTTTACTTTATTTTATCCCCTTAACTGTGTGTGTCACCCGAGTATATATACCTCTCCCTCAACTGCTGCGTTAAATACCGTGGAAGTATAGAAATGTCCCTCTCTCTCTCTCTCACACACACACACACACACACACACACAACTGGTGCGTTAAATACCCCAGACGTATATACACGTCTCTCCAAATCGGTGTGTTATCTTTCTGGACGTATATATACGTCTTTCCGAAATACGATTCTTTTCACTGCCCTTCCATCAGTAAGTTGATTTCGGTGACTATAGAACGCAAAAAAATGAACTGCATAGTGTTTGCAAAGGATTTCTTTACTTCAGAGAAAAACTTGTTTATTTATGCCTTTTCCTTTCCCTCCAATACCGCATACGCTCGCCTATGTGAGAAACGGAGGCACTAAATTCCGAATCGCGTGTTTTTTAATCGACAATTAAGGGAGTTAATAATTTATTGGAACTAAAATAAAATTTCTGGTATGATTTATTCGTGCTGAGTTCAAACATCTGGAAACATTTTTAAAAAAGAGACACATTTATAATTATTCCCAGTTTTACAACGTGAGATTACTTGATAGTCTAATTTAAAATGTATAGTCTCATTTTACCATGCGTTTGCGTTTTTGACTATTCAATCTATGATAGCATTTTTGGTAAAAATCAGATATGCAAATGCATGCACAAAATCGTCTTTATATAATCGTTGATAAAATAGTTTCAATCAGCAAAATAATTCAGCTTTCCTGGAATTGTGGATTAGTTTGTACCAGGACAAAATTTATTAATACTACTCTTAACGAAAATGCAAAAAGGTTTCTTGGTGTGTTCTGAAGCGATTATTGTGCTATAGGAATAAATTTCAATTCATTACCTAATATTATGAGATGAACTGGCACATTAAGAATATTTTTCAAATAAATTGTTCTACCTTCATTTTTATGAAACAAAGCTCTGGCCTTTCTTACAACAGATTTTCCCTCTGTCTTTAAAAAGGTAAGATTAGTTTTATAAATTTTTCTTAAGGTATCCGCGACTACCCTAAAACCATGATTTTTTCAAAATTGGCAATTTTTTTATGATTTTATTTTACAGGCCATCTTATTATTTTTATAAAAAAACCAAGTTTTTTATTTTCCGCGCAAAAAGTTTTGCAAACAATGTGCTGAAATGTTGTGTGTAGGTTTTGTATAACAATAAAAGTGTTTTAACCTTCAGATTTACCAATCACTGTTTTATTTCAAAATTTACAGTTTTTTATGTGAATAAAAAAAAATCACTGTTTTTTTAAACAATTTCATATAACAATTAAGATAAAGTGATCTAGTTTTTGTAAAAATTAAAATATTTCCTATCTAGAAGGTCATTTCAAAAAGGAATAGCAAAGTAATACATCAAAATTAAAAAATTGAGAATTTCTTTAGTTACTATTTGTGCAGAGCGGGCACCGTCTATGTAATTTTTCCCCTTTTTTTTTCCCATTTTAGTAGTAATAATTTATTTTTCTCTTCTTAATTTTAAACTTTTTTTTTCTTAAAATCTACTAAATAAATTTAAAAGCCACAAAAAATCTCCATATCTTTGTCGCAAGTAGTCAAATACCTTAAATTTCATGTGTACTTTTCTAGATATATTTATATTAATGCAACTAGGAGAGGGAGAGGTACAATAGAGGAAATACACTCACTGGCTCACTCCTGAGGGTGCTCCGTATCAAAATTCCTTGGGGGGAGCCTTTTTCGGAAAAATTGTGCCATCGGTTACTGACAGAAAATTCTACAAAAAAAGAATTCCCAAATTCTAATTTCTGTACGTACATCATCCTTTCCTTTTATCACAATACTAGTCGTTACGCTACGACTTTGCTGGGTATTTCAACATGTTGTATGAATAGATACTGTTTATATATATATATATATATATATATATATATATATATATATATAT
>BMAV01022467.1:52962-67973 GCA_019973955.1 Trichonephila inaurata madagascariensis
ACAGGACTTCTAAATTATAATTACTGAAATTGAAGAAAGTTATCTTTTTAGCTCCCGTAACTCCCTTCCTCAAAGTGGATTTCCACAAAACTCATTTATAGGGAGTCTTACTCAACAAAATAAACATACTTTCCAAATTTCAAGTCTAAATCTTTTTGTTCAAAAACGGAAATATTTGTTATCAACCCCTGGAACCTTCTTTGAGAATCGATTTCCGAAAAACCCGTTCTTAGAGGATTTCAATTCAACAAAAGAAACATGCATACCTAATTTCATTAATGTAGGAAAACGGGAAATTTTTTTTACCAATATGCCCTATTTACTCCCCTTCCCCATAAGAGGAGGAGAGTCGCATTTCGTAAAACCCGTTCTTGGCGGATTTCTTTTCAACAGAAGAAGCATTCTTGCAAATTCCAAGTATGGGAATCTAACAGTTAATAAATAGAAACCCTCATAATAAACCCCTCAACCCCTCGCAACCTCCCTTGGGTGTAGATTTCCGCATAACCTCTTTTGTAGCGGATATCTGCTCAATAAAAGTAATAAACCAACTAAATTTCTAGTCTGAAGGTCTAACAGTTCAAAAACGCGTATATTTATCTATAAAGGTCCTTAAGCCAATGCTTCTCAAACTTTCAAAATTTGTGACCCAATATTAAACCATAATTTTCATCGCGCTTTCCTATTACATATAAATAATAATGTATTGATTTCAGTAATACTATACTTCTGACACTAAAACTACAATACGACTTTAAACTTCAAAGTGCTAACGGCGCATATAAGCGTCACACTCAGGCAAAGCATTAATTGCCATGGACGTATATATACGTCTTTCAGAAGTACGATCTTTTCTGTGCACTGCTATCCCTAAAATTATTCCGAAGGATTTAGAATGAAATAAAAAGAACCTTGGCAGTGTTAGCGAAGGATTTACCTATTTCAGAGGATTTCCTTACTTATTCCTTTTATGCCTGACATGCCTATTTTAGAGTGAGAGGGAAAGTCATATTAATTTTGCACTAAAACGTATCGCAAGGACTGTCGGTGATGGACCTCGTTAATTTGAGCTTCGGTCAAGTGAAGAGGACGATATCTAAGTTGGCACCTCTTTTGCCTGACTACCACACTACATTAAGGTTTGTGACTACCCAAAATTCACCGCTTTGGTGAAAATTTTCGACAAACCTTTTACGCGTTTATTTTATAGCCCATACATTTAAGATTTCAAAAAAACTCTATTTTTGTTTCTACGATATTTAGAAGCAAAGTTATAGCATAATTAGTAAACCAGAAATGGAGTTTTCAAAACCGGAAGTAGACCCTTACACATAATATTTTTAAGATATTGAACTGAGATTTTCATAACATGTTTTATTTAGTTCTATTTGTGTTATGAATCAAAATCTAATCTCTGTGTGCATATTTATGTACTTTATTGATTTTTTATGAAAAAAAATCATTAATTTTTTTTAAAAAATCGTGTTTTTTGTATAAAATTTGGCATATTTAAAAAACTTTCAAAAGTATTACAAATCTTTCAACTCCTAACACATATTAAGATATTATTCACGTACTGTATAAATATTATTTAAATACATTTATTAGAATTTTGTGTAACTAATTTTTCATCGAAATCTCACTAAAAACGGCAATTGTTATAGTCTATAAATCTCTCCAGAAAACAGCAAAAGATTAAAAAAAAAAGTCCGAATCAGTTAAACATGAAGCTAAAGAGATCTTGACCCATAAATATGTAGAGTTTAAAAAATGTACAATTAGTAGAAATTTTTTTATACTGTATTAAAATCTTTAAATGCATTTTCTGTGGAACTATGTTTTTCAATTTTTGGCTTCACGGTAAAATTCACTACAGGATTTCTTTTCAAGATATTGAATTAAAATTTTCGGAAAATGTTTTATTTAGTTTTATCTCCAGTATAGACTATAATCTAATCTCTGTGCATAATATTTATGTATTCTATTGCAATTTTTGTGAGAAAATAAGATTAGTCTTTTGTAAAAAATTGAGTTCTGGCATAAAAAAAATGACATATTTCAATAACTTTTAAAAGTATTAAAAATCTTATAGCTCTAAGCACAGATAATTGTTATTTATGTACTGTATAAATATTATTAGAATATGTTAATTAAAATTTTCAAAACAAGGTTTACCGTAACTTCAAATTTTCACTAAAATTTCACTCAAAATACCTAATATATCTAAAATTATTTTTTAATTTGTGGAAATTGTACATGTATTCCTAGTCTTATGCCCCATTTCAATTTAAAAAAGTGTTTATTTAGTTGAAAATTTATGTATTTCAAAAAAAGTGCTCCGAAGGTCATATACCTTAATCGGAGGACATTGAGTCTTAAAAGATATAACGTACATCGGCCCTCTCTACACGGCGAGTATTCTGTAGCATAATAACCAAACAATTTTCAAATTTCTCGAACGTACATTAAAATAAATTTAAAACTTTTGCGAAAATCTCAATTTTATAGACAGAAAAATATCTCCTCGTGTTACATTGTTCCTCCATTTTTGAAACGGCTTAAATAATCTAACGGGATCAGTAAATGTAGCAAATGTTAATCAAAAAAGAATTTCCTGGTTGAAATCTAACTACGAGAGATAAGAAATTCAAGGTTGTTTAAGCCGTACATCACTTTCCAATTGTGTAATGTGCTTTAATCGAGGATTTTGTTTGCATTTACTATTGAGAAATTCTTACCTTTTTTACACTTAAGATTCACTGAATCGCACTTGCAGTTTCAGATATAAGGTAAACTTTCTCTTTTTAAAAAATTCCTGAATATAATTCCATAATTCTGTGAACTACTCTTTTCATAGCTTTTACATTATGTATGTGTGCATGACGCTTTATTTCTATTTGAAATTATATTTAATTTTAAATTGTGATTTCAAAATTAATTCCAATACTTTGTGTAAGCAACATTTCATCTATCTTTGTGATATTTCGTAGCACCCTTTGTCATTATTTAAATAATAATACTAAAATGAGCAAAAAATATCGAATTACAAAAGGTCAGTATATTGGTGAATTCATCAAATTCATTCTTAAGTTTTAAAGTTAATTTTAAGATCAGGTAGAGACTTATGTCTTAAGTACAGCACAGACATTTAATAATAAAAGATATTCCCTTTAAATTTAAAATTATTTCTTACGTAACACCTGTTAAGGTATGTAACTACCTTTGGAGCACTTTTTTTGAAATACATAAATTTTCAACTAAATAAACACTCTTTTATTTCAAATATGGCTTAAAACTAGGAATTCAAGTACAATTTCCGCAAAATTAAAAATAATTTTGGATATATTGGGAATTTTGAGTGAAATTTTAGTGAAAAACTGCAGTTACGGTAAGGTATGTATTGAGAATTCTAATTAATATGTTTGAATAATATCTATTCAGTACATAAAAAACATGATTATCTGTGTTTAGAGCTATCAGATTTGTAATACTTTTGAAAGTTTTTGAAATATGTCATTTTTTATGCAAGAACTCAGTTTTTTACAAAAAACTAAGGTTATTTTCTCACAAAAAGTGCAATAAAATACATAAATATATACACAGAAATTAAATTATAGTCTAGACAAGAGATAAAACTAAATAAAACATTTTCAGAAAATTTTAATTCAATATCTTAAAAAGAAATTTTGTAATGAACTTTACCGTGGAGCAAGAAATTGAAAAACATAGTTTCTCAGAAAATGCATTTAAAGATTTTAATACAGTATAAAAAATATTCTACTAATTATATATTTTTTAAACTTACAATATTTATAGGTCAAGATTTTTTTAGATTCATGCTTAACTAATTTGGACTTCTTTTTTTTAAACCTTTTGATGTTTTCTGGAGAGTTTTATAGACTATAACAATTGTCATTTTTAATGAAATTTTGATGAAAAATTGCAGTTACACAAAATTTTCAATAAATGTATTCAAAAAATATTTATACACTACGTGTATAACATCTTTATATGTGTTAGAAATTAAAATATTTGTAATACTTTTGAAAGTTTTTTAAATATGCCAAATTTTATGCAAAAACATGATTTTTTAAATAATTAATGACTTTTTTTCATAAAAAAGCAATAAACTACATAAATATAAGTGCAGAGATTAGATTTTGATTCATAACACAGATAGAGCTAAATAAAACATGTTTTGAAAATTTCAATTCAATAACTTAAAAATATTTTGTGTAGGGATCTACTTCCGATTTTGTAAACTCCATTTTCGGTTCACTAATTATTCTATAACTTTGCTTCTAGATATCGTAGAAATAAAAATAGAGTGTTTTTGGAATCTTAAATGTATGGGCTATAAAATAAAAACATAAAAGAAATTTCGAAACTTTTCACCAAAACGGCGAATTTTGGATTTTCACATACCAATTATTTTAATAAATCCCACAATTAAAATTTTAATGGTGTTTTTAGATAACAATATTTATAAAATTACTTCAATATTTACAACAATATTTATCAATTACTTCTTTTATAATTTATGTGTTTTTTTTATAAAAAACTCCCCCCTAAAATCATGATTTTTTAAAAAAATTTACATTTTTTTTTAAATTTTATTTTATAAGCCATCATATTAGCTATAAAAAAATATACCAAGTTGTTTATTTTCCATTCAATAGAACAAAAACTATACGTGTTTTAGTCAAAGCAGATGCTATTACATTACATACAGGGCCGATCCTAGCAGGTGTGCAGCGCGTGCACTGTACGCGGGCGGCCAAGCCAAGGGGCGGCAGCAGGCCGTATATGGTTCTATTAATGAAACAAATTTTTTTACGAATTTCTCAAAGAAAACTTATAATAAATCGAATACATATGCTGAATTTTTTTAATAGTCATTGAAAATTCAAGTCCCTATAACACAGCTTAGCTTAAGAAAAACAGAATGTTAGTGCACAGTGTGTTGGCAGATTGTTCATAAATGTCTACTCTTTACAAACATCCTTCATCTGATAGCAAAATTCGTGTTGGACATACCGACAATACCGCATTAAAAAAAGGTGTTTTTTGTCTGTTTATTTTCTTAAAAGGTGCCCTGGCAAGTGCTCTGTGGTTCGATGCTGAATAAAGGCGTCTCAAAAGGGATTTGTTCTAAAGTTACTTTACGAAAATATATAATACAGTTAGTCTAATAATGTTTAAATTCAATATGAATTTCGGGAAAAAAACGAAATGTTTTTAATTTAATAATTACCTTACAATTTAGAAAAAAGGGGAAAGAAAGGATTTTTGTATATGGTTTTGTAACACTTATAAACAATGCTCGTTTTCCTTTTTAGTGAGTTATACCTCTATCAAAAGGTAGTTTTTTGTAATTTTATATGGTATTAAGAGTTATACGAGAAAGAATCTTGCAGCTTCTTTTGAGTATAAATGATTTTCATTACAAAGCCTGTAAAAACACTTCAGTATTCACATAGTATTATTAATGTTAGCGAAGCTCTAAATTTAATTTTATGTTGTAGGAACTTAATGGTACTTAAGTACTATGTTAAAAAATACTAGGTTTATGCGGTGTTGTTTTTAACAAAGTCCTAATTGTAACCAGATGCCATATAATCAAACAGGCACCTCGGGCGATTCACAACATAGCACTAAAAACAGATATAAAAGAAAACATAAATTAAAAGCTAATCCTAATATCTATATGTGCCAGCTTACATGTATACTCCTAGTTGGAAAGTAATTTCCTATGATCTAATCCACTTAACCCCATACCTTGTCACCCCTGCTACTATGTTATCAGCAGGGGTGACTGTAGGACTGGGGAAACTGGTCCCATGTCCGAGGCGGACAATTTTAGGGTCGGAATTCGAACCGAATTTCAATTTTTTGAAGTTATACTTCTTTTGGGACGTTAGAGAAATAGGATGAGGGTAAATTTTTACGATGCGTGCGCACATCGTCATGGATGCGAAAGCGCTTTGTCTAGAAATATACAGAACGGGACATATTCCCGCCTTCGAAATTCTCAGAAAAATATTTCTGTTCACTTCCCTGAAGAAGGGGACAACCGAGTTTGAACCGGAGACCTCTAGATCTGCATTCGAATGCCTTACCCCTGAGCTATACACCCACGTCAGCGAATCTTTGCTTTGCGTTCTGTAGGAATGGATACAAATTGCTTTATCTAGAAATATATCAAATTTATATCGAGGATAAACCCTTGAACTGTCATTTATTTCGACATTTTCCTACTAATCTAGTTTTATTCAACTATTACATTTTATAAGTTCTAACTACATATTTTTTTAAAAAAATCTTGTCGAGGGCAAGTTAAAAAGCGTATTTGAAGAACAAAAAACACCCCTGTTGAATGGAAAAGAAAATTTAAACCTTATTAAAAAAGAAAATTGACTGAAGATTATTTAATTAATAACACTACGATATTTTACTTACATGAATGTATGAAAAAAATGCTGGTAAAATGGATTCAAATTAGTAATAGAGAAAAGCTTTAATGTTTTATTAAATTGCAATCTATTGATAATAACTGATTATTTTCTCATAATTATGCTAGGAAGGATACGAAAATTTAGAGATTCAGCTCAAAATGCTTCAGCTTGAATATTTTAAAATACTGACGAGCATTCACCTCTTAATTCATTTCCTTGGGCCTAAATTCCAACGCTCGTGTAACATTTAGAAGCACTGTCAAAAGTTTATTTTTAAACCTTTCAGATTACTTGTTGTTATATTGATAAAAAAGGTCTTAGTAGGTTTGTTACATTAATCGAAATAAAGAAAAATCACATTGGTTATAATCACTGAATCGACGGGTATGGAAGCATTTTGGTTGAAATTTGAATGAAATGTTGCGACTTTTTAGAGCTTACTTCTTCTTATGCGTTATCAGGCAATCTAAAGGCGTAACGTACACCCCCCGCATCGTGGGAAAGGCTAAGCCCGAATGATGTCAAGTACGTCTTTAAGCCCAAGCCCTTAATTTTGTAGGGGCCCCTAAGATTCTCCGTTACGCCACTGCATGCAATTCTTGCATTGACATATTTTAGATCACATTTTCAAAAAGTGTACTCTTCCCAGATGATGGAAAATGTTAGTATAACCCTTTGTGTTCATTGCTCTGCTTTTGGGAATAAATTCTGAATGAATTATTCATTCAGAATCAAGGAATAACTTCATCCTGAATTTGTTTTTGATTGGGATTTTCTCTCTCTCAGACCTATATCCTCTTACGATATAGACATCATAGGATTACATCACGGAAACTTATCTTACATAATGGAAGTTTACGCAGGAGGTTTTTATTCAAATGATTATAAAATATACAAAATCACTCTTGAGAATCCATATTTATTATGTCGAGAAACAAAAGACGACTAACATTTGAACAAAATGTCTGCAAGCACAGTTTAATCAGGTGACATGTCAGGCGATAAATGTGGTGGGACGTATTTGAACAGTATAATTTTTGAAGTTATACTTCTTTTGGGACGTTAGACAAATAGGATGAGGGTAAATTTTAACGATGCGTGTGCACACCGTCATGGATGCGAAAGCGCTTTGTCTAGAAATATACAGAACGGGACACATCATTCCCGCCTTCGAAATTCTCAGAAAAATATTTTTGTTCACTTCCCTGAAGAAGGGGACACCCAGGTTTGAACCGGTGACATCTCGATCTGCAGTCGAATGTCTTACCCCTGAGCTATACACCCACGTCAGCGAACCTTTGCTTTGTGTTCCGTAGGAACGGATACGAAAATGCTTCGTCTAGAAATATATAGAACGGGACAGATCATTTCCTCCTTCGAAATTTCAAAAAAAATATTTCTCTTCACTTCCCTGAAGAAGACACCGTGTTTGAACCGGGGACCTCTCGATCTGCAGTCGAATATTCTACCACTGAGTTATAACCCCGCGTCAGCTAACATTTGCTTTGCGTTCCGTAGGAACGGATTCAAAAATGCTTTGATTAGAAATATGCAGAACGGGAAAGATTATCCTGAGAATTACTGTCCAAAGCGAGGAGAAATATAAAAATCTTGCCACATATTTCAGGCATGAACAAATGGCATTCAAATCTTTCATGTCAAAATCGGAAAGACCACTCAAACTTATTTTGAGAGGACTTCCCACTTCCACCGAACTTGAAGCAGTTAAAGAAATTAAGTCGGATGGTTTCAAAATTCACAAAATTTCCCATTTAACTAAATTTCAAAGCAAAGCCCCAATGCCGCTGATTTACATTCAATTAATTAATGATCTAAATGCCAACTTAATCTACAATTACGTAATATGTTCGGTACTCGTGTAGCTTTCGAACCGTATGATGGATCCCGTAACAGACGGCCCAACCAGTGTTGGCGTTGTCATGGATTCTTCCACAGTTCGGAAGTCTGTCACCTCCCAATAAAGTGCCTGAAATTTTCAGGACCCCATCAAGCAAAAAACTGTACTTTGCAGTTTGAGGATCCCCTCAAATGCGCAAATTGCGGTGGGGAGCAGGCACTAAATTGGAGGCGATGTCCTCGTTTATCAAAAAGCAAAAAGGCTCCAAACCACCAAACCAAAGGTGGAAATACTAAAAATAATAATCCGAAGCCCTCCAACAAAATCATTAATCAAAGGAATCAAAATACTGCACCGGAGGTGACGCGCTCGTCACAAAGTTTGAAAAATAATAATCAACTTCGGTCTCCTCATATTTATATACCGTACTACAGACCCTAAACTAACTTACTCCAAAGTTGTCTCGGGATAAATAACGGCAAACCAACCAAGGGAAAATATAAATAATAATGATCAAAATTTTTCGGCTCGTATTCTGTTCTGTTTTGGACATTTCCAATGATGCAGGAGTAGACCAAAATTTACTAGCAAAAGCATTTCGGCAGGCTCTCCCTGCCCTAAAAAATCTAAGTTATGCTAACGAGAAAGACTGAGCAATGTTTTAAGCGTACGTAGCAATAGTACAAGGGCGCAATTATGCCCTAATGCTCACAGCCTAACATTCAATTCCAACGAGCAATCTTTGTCGATTTGCTTCTGGAATGCGAATGGACTTCGACGCGAAATTTGTGAAGTCCACGAATTTGTATCAGAACAGAACCCTGATATGTTGTTAGTTTAAGAAATGAAACTACTACCCGGTCTAGATCCACTTATTGTCAATTAGGATCTTCATAAAGACGACAGAAATAATTTTCCGCGTACTCGAACAGATGGAGGTACCGCTATTTACTTCAAAAATAATTACCATCATAACAGAGTACCATTACCGACTTTGCAGTATATGGAGGCAACAGCAATCGAAATTAAATTTAATAATTTTACCCCTATCCGAATTGTTTCAGCGTACCCTCGAAACACCCCTGAAAATCATAGAAAATTCCCTGATAAATATTTTCTCAAATTTTCTAATTCTGGCCAAAATATTATCATTGCTGGAGACTTAAATGCCGCGCATCGTGTGTGGAATAACGCTAGATCAAATGCATTTGGCTATGCTCTTCGCAAAATTGTTAATAATAAACCGAATGTGAGGATTGTAGCACCGCATACTCCTACACATATCAAAGCTAGCTCTAGATCTTGGGCAAGAGATTCTATTATTGATCGAGCAGTTCTTAAAAATATCCCCTTCAGTCATGATATTAGAGTTATAGTTGATCTTTTTTGAATCAGATTATTTACCAGTCATTCTTACTCTATATACTGGCTCTGCTTTAATTAAAATTCCGGATTAAATCTCCACCAATTGGGAGAACTTGAAATTTCTTTTAAATAACAAACCACTCCCCATCCCTCCTTCCTCCAGTAATAAAGACCTCAAAATTGCAATTAGAAGGCTTGGAGAAAATATCTCTGAAGCTCTTATAGAAGCTTCAATACCAAAATTTAAACAACCCCATTAAAACTCCCCTCCGAAATTAAAGCTAAAATCCCCCACAGAAATCGTATTCGGAAATTTTGGCAACGTACAAGAGATCCTGCAGTGTGAAACCTGAGTTCCGAACACTCAGTCGTGAGGTTACGAAAGACATTAGACACTTTTCCCGATCTCGTTGGGAATCTCACATAGCAGCATTTACCCCGGAGACAGGCAATCTTTGGAGGAAAATCTCCCTATTCAAAAAACCGCCTCAAAACATCCCCCCGTAAAGGGAGCACTCGGCAGTGTAGCAATTAACCCTCTAGAGAAGGCGGAAGTGATTGCTGACAGCCTTCAAAAGCATTTCGAATCCAACACTGAAGCTGAAAACGAACGTTTTACAGCTCATACAGAAAGAAAAATTAAGATTCCTGGACGCTCCTACCTGTCTAGACCTGGAAAAAAACAACGCCAGGAGAAGTACATGAATGCATTAAAAAGCTTAAGATCAATAAGTCTCCTGGATTGGGTTTAATTACAAATCGCATCCTTAAAAATCTCCTCCTTAAATTCGTTCTTTTTATTGTCATGCTGTTCAATCTATTAATGGAGAACTGTCATTTCCATAAGAATTGGAAGACTGCCGTGGTGATCCCCATACTTAAATCCAATTCTGATGGTACTCGACTCAAAATTACCGTCCAATCTCGATACTCAGTAGTTTGAGCAAAACGTGCGAATTTGTTCTTTTGAATAGCCTTAATCAGCACTGCATAGCCAGGAATATTATTATTCCTGAACAGCATGGTTTTGTCACACAGTGCTCCACAGTAATCCAGTTACTAAGAGTTACTGAGCTGATTCATCACAGCTTTAAAAATAAGCAGGCAACGGGTATGCTTTTTGTGGACATAGCCAAAGCCTTTGACAAAATTTGGCATTATGGCTTGCTATCCAAGATGATGCGACTTGGGTTTTCGTACCAACTCATCAAAACTATACACTCCTACCTAAACTCCCGTGAATTTAGGGCAAGAGATGAAAACAGTCTCTCCACCACGCTTCCAAATCTCAATGGGATTCCGCAAGGATCTTTATTAGGGCCCAAGCTATTTAATCTGTACATCAACGACATTCCCAAGGCTGCCGAAGTGTGCTTAGCGATGTACGTGGACAACACTGCCATTTTTACCCAAAATATTTATAACCACAATGTAATTGAGCGGCTACAAAATTATGTCATTCGATTTCAAACCTGGCTTAACGACTGGAAAATAAAAGTTAATACATCTAAAAGCGCATGCCTCCTCTTTATGAGACAGCGGTGCATCGGAAACCTCCCGCATGTCAACATTTTTTATCAGCCTGTCCCCTGGGTTACTGAATATAAGTACCTAGGTTAAATACTTGACACTAAATTAAATTTTGCTAAACACATCCTTAGGGCCCATCTAAAGGCTGCTGGAATGAGAAGCACTATAAATCGCTTGATTTTTCCCAAGAGCATTAAGGCACAAGGTTCCATTATATAAATCCATGCCTTACCCCATTATGCTGTACGCTTTTCCCATCTGGGCAGGGACGGCAGTTACTCACCTGAAAAGATAGCACACTTTTCAAAACATACAACTGCGTAGAGCAGCAAACGCACCTTCGTTTTTCAGGAACGAAGTCTTGCATGAAGATCTTAATGTTCCTCCGCTTCTTGATTTCATCAAAATGATTCAGAAAATTTCTTCAACTGTTTACCACAGATTTCAAATGAATCTATAAGAGAAATCCCGGTTTACGACAATTCTATTCTTAGCTCTTCTAAGAGACCTAGAGCAGTTCTTAATTACTCTTATCAATCTCTTCTCAGCTCTGAAAAGGATGAGAATGTCTTGATACGAATTATAAAAAATAATGAGCTTTATTGTTACACTAGTTGTTTTCTTTTGCAAGACTTCACTCACTCTAATTATCCCCCCCACGCCATGCAAGTTTTTGATCGCGTTTAGTGTGGCAACTTCACCCCTCATGATCTTATTTCAAACTCCTCTACTTTTTCTTACTTTCTTCCAAGTGGTTATTTAAAACTTCCTTTCAATAACCGCACGCAGTTATCTTAGAGGTAATGTGTAACGGACACTAAAATATTATTCTCTTAATCCTTGTTATTAAAGAAATATATCCCTTCTCTTCTCGTTCCGTCGAGATGCGGCAGACAGTAGAAAGACGAGTTTTGCTGTCATTGAGATGTGACGTCATTTTCTCTTCGTTTTCCTATGAAACCGAAACAGAAACTATATCAAATGGAAGAGTGGTTTCCCACCCACCCCTCCACCAGCGTTGTTGCGCTGCATTTAATGGGGACTGCTTTCTGTTTTTATATGCAACTTCAACAAATTGTTCTCTGTGTTCAATTTATTATGTGTGGATAATAGAGCTTTCTCTAAGGTTCCTCGTAAATGTATAACCGTTACCGTTACCGAACGGGACAGATCATTCCCATCTTCGAATTTCTCAAAAAAATATTTCTCCTCACTTCCCTGAAGAAGGGGGCACCCGGGTTTGAACCGGGACCTCTCAATCTGCAGTCGAATGCTGTACCACTGAGCTATATCCCCCGTGTCTGCGATCCTTTGCTTTGCGCTGATTTGTGACGTCACTACTAGTAGGGAAAGATCGTTCTTCATCTACGGAGCTTTTATGATGCATTTTTTGAACACTTTTCGTTATTAAACCAAACATACTTACATGAAATTAAAAAAAAATAATGAATTAATCTTTGAAATGTGTTTTATGTACATAAAACAAAAGCTAATATAAATAACAATTGCAAATTTATGATTATAGATGTATTTACTACGAACGCATTGCGAAGAACATAAAACATTTATTACATTGTAGCAAATTATAAGAGCCTTTTGTGTATTCGTAACTAAATTTTTGAAGTTATACTTCTTTTTGGGCGTTAGGGAAAAAGGATGAGGGTAACTTTTTCCGATGCGCGCGCATACCTTCACGACACCGATGCGCGCGAGCACACCGTTGTCTAACATCTTAACATGCCACAATTTGTCGCTATGGGACTGATATTTAGGGGATCATAATAACTATTGTTATAAACCATATCTGTTGGGACGCATCCCCCCTCTACAGCTTTTTGGCCAATATCTCGGCACCCGAGCTTCACAGTCCATTCGGACCTGGCTCATTCGATCCCTCTCTATCTGCTCTTTCAGTTATTATAATTTCATGCTCATAGGGCTATTTATTCCACAGTTTTAAATTGTCTTAAACTTTTTTAATTTGTTTAAATTCACAATATCTAGTCTCTTGTTCGAGTCTCGGACTTAAGATTAGAACCAAGTGCTCTACTCATCGAGACCCATCCAGTCATCTGCTTCACTCCCATTGTGTAGTCATGGGGAGGGCTTAAGAACTATAATATCATTATCCCATGTTAATTCTATGGGGACTGGAAAAAAATTTAACCCCTCTAAGGAACTGAGCTTGGAACTTGATTTTTTAAGGTCCACCATATTTTCGTATTAGCGCGAGCTTTACGTGGAATTGGTCCCCTCTCCTACAGGGCTACCCCAGAAATAACTTGAATCCTATGCCACCTTAGTCGACCGCACCGGCTGGATTCGATTTTTCTTCCTATGAGCATCCTAGATATATTTTTTCAGGACCATAGCCCCATTTCTTCTCCCATATTTAACATTTTAAAATTATTTTAGTTATATTTTTTTTTGAATCCCGCATAGCTCTGAGGATTTTTGAGATTAGTTAATGAAACTCGGACATAGATGAAACAGCTCAACGAGGAGAACCTGCTATAATTCGTTTTTGAAGATAGTGGGCTTAGGGAGGAGGCGTTATCACTAAAATTAGAGAGAATCCCCATGGTATTGCTATGGGGCTCGATCTTTTGATGACGTAACGATATTACAGAGATAGAAGGATGAAACTTTAGGATCACCTACTACTCTGTGTATCGTTGGGATGTACGTGACTATTTACGTCACAGTTATTCCCTCCGGGGGGAGTTAGTTTCTTTTTCCTTTCCCGAGCTAGTCCCTCCCCATTTGCAACTACAGACTCCGGACCGGTTCTATTTTGTGTATTCGTAACTAAATTTTTGAAGTTATACTTCTTTTTGGGTGTTAGGGAAAAAGGATGAGGGTAACTTTTTCCGATGCGCGCGCATACCTTCACGACACCGATGCGCGCGAGCACACCGTTGTCTAACATCTTAACATGCCACAATTTGTCGCTATGGGACTGATATTTAGGGGATCATAATAACTATTGTTATAAACCATATCTGTTGGGACGCATCCATCCTCTACAGCTTTTTGGCCAATATCTCGGCACCCGAGCTTCACAGTCCATTCGGACCTGGCTCATTCGATCCCTCTCTATCTGCTCTTTCAGTTATTATAATTTCATGCTCATAGGGCTATTTATTCCACAGTTTTAAATTGTCTTAAATTTTTTAATTTGTTTAAATTCACAATATCTTGGCTCTTGTTCGAGTCTCGGACTTAAGATTAGAACCTAGTGCTCTACTCATCGAGACCCATCCAGTCATCTGCTTCACTCCCATTGTGTAGTCATGGGGAGGGCTTAAGAACTATAATATCATTATCCCATGTTAATTCTATGGGGACTGGAAAAAAATTTAACCCCTCTAAGGAACTGAGCTTGGAACTTGATTTTTTAAGGTCCACCATATTTTCGTATTAGCGCGAGCTTTACGTGGAATTGGTCCCCTCTCCTACAGGGCTACCCCAGAAATAACTTGAATCCTATGCCACCTTAGTCGACCGCACCTCTGGATTCGATTTTTCTTCCTATGAGCATCCTAGATATATTTTTTCAGGACCATAGCCCCATTTCTTCACCCATATTTAACATTTTAAAATTATTTTAGTTATATTTTTTTTGAATCCCGCATAGCTCTGAGGATTTTTGAGATTAGTTAATGAAACTCGGACATAGATGAAACAGCTCAACGAGGAGAACCTGCTATAATTCGTTTTTGAAGATAGTGGGCTTAGGGAGGAGGCGTTATCACTAAAATTAGAGAGAATCCCCATGGTATTGCTATGGGGCTCGATCTTTT
>BMAV01022467.1:82081-94318 GCA_019973955.1 Trichonephila inaurata madagascariensis
GTGGACCATTAAAACTAATTTCTTAAATTGTTAGCTTAATTAGCTAAAAATGGAATCGGTATAGTATATGATTATTATATTTCAGAATTTAAATATATTTTTTTTAAAAAATTTTATAAATCGATTTTTTTTAAAAAAATTAATTTTTTAAACTATTTTTTAAAATGCTACTCGCGCATTAGTTTTTAAGATATGTACATAATTTTTGCTTTATGTATAGATGAATTACACCAAATATATCTGGGCATGGATTTTAAATGCAAAATAAAATTTGATGAAAAAAAGATTAAATTTCTATACTATATGAAATATTTCATCAAATATCACCCATTTAAGGTATTCAAAACAACACAAAATAGGACCCATTAAATATTTTAGAAAACTATGAACAAATTTGGGAATTATATCATCTTTCATAAGTTGTGAAAATTTAAAAGAGATATGACGTAATTTGAAACGCAAGGAGCATTTTACGTAACAATGAAAAGGGAAAATTTACGAACTAAGAAAAGTGCATTTTAAACAATTATTTGATTAAAATAAAAAAATAATTCATTAATTATTAATCAAAATGACAAAATTCTTTGACAGAATTATTCTATGAAATATAAAGAATATTATTAGTATACAAAGGATTAAATTGGATGAGACCGGTTGGAATTAGAAGGTGTATTGCATGGACGTAAGTGATCCAATTTATTAAGTCTTCTAGTATCGCTTTTACCTCGCTATTGCTTTCCATGTTTAGTAATTGGTATTTGTCTTAACTTGGGTTATTGAATTTGTATTGTTGTTCATAATTGTGAATAAATAGAAGTTGTTTTGATATACGGCTGATCTTTCTGATCTTCACACTCTAATGGACGACGCGGGGTGTTCATTACATTAATTAGATAACAAGTTTACAACTGACATGAAAGTTCCAGATTTGGAATAATGGCCTCTTAAAGGTAAATTGCACGACGCTAAAATATTTGGTATTTTTGTTATTTTTCAGGTATCCGACTACGTTCGGAACCGTGATTTTGCAAAAGCGTATAAATGGATAATATTTATGATATTTAGTGTCACTTAGATTAGAAAATGTATATAAAATTGTTTTAAAAATATTATTACAATAAAAAAAATTATTCAGGTACAATATTTTGACCAAAAATGAACATAGAATGGCCATTTTCAAAATAGTCTCCTTTTGTGAAAAATGCTCCTATTATATAATATTTTGCCTGTATATAGCTCAGACCTCTCTACAGAGGCTCAACTAGAATTTTTGAAATTTACAACTTAGAAGTGGGTTTATCCATATTTTATGACAACAGAGGGGAGCAATTTTAAGAAAAAAATGCCGATAATTATTTCAATTGGTGGTAACACTGAAAATAATGGGAATTTTTTAAAAGTCGTAGTTCAGACTCTCTGGAGAAATCTTTACTTTATATAAGCGAAATATTATTATCTTAGAAGCATTTCTTATCACAGAACATATTGAAAGAAGATTATTTTAAGTTGATTTTTTGCCAAAATATTTTATTTAAGTAATTTTTTTTTTGTCAAAATCTTCTTAAAACAATTTTATTCATGTATTCTAATTTCACAGTGACACTAAATATCATGAAAATTATCCATTTATGCGCTTTTTTAAAATCACGGTTCCGCACGTAGTCGGATACCTTAAGGCAGTGGTCCGCAACCTTTTTACCGCAGCGGACCGGTGAACGTTTGTTAATTTTACCGCGGCCCGCTGAGGTGAAAACGTTGATTGTTTATATTTTAGACTGTTTTGATTTAATAATTTTAATTCAATTGTATTTAATCGTGACATAAGAATAAAATATAGCTACACCAAAAAATGAATATAAAGTGATTTTCATAAAAAGTAGCTCAAATCCAAGAAAAATATACCACTGTAAATAATTTAATGTTTCTTTTGCGACCCGGTACCATTGGATCCACGGACCGGTACCGGTCCGTGGACTGGGGGTTGCGGAACACTGCCTTAAGGTACTGAGTAGTCTTTTAATTTTTGTGTTTTATTATGTATGTTATGGAATTCATCCAAATATTTAAACACATGTACTGAACATAAAAACTTCATTTATCTAATTCTCCCTAAATTAAATTTATATGCTTTAAGGAGAAAATGAAAGTAGCTGTAAGTAATTTTAGAAATGTTAAGCTTCTATATTATATAATATAGATTTTTTTTAAAAAAAAAAAATCTTTAAACACTGCACAACCATTTCCACAACGTGTTGCCTTCTTCATCTAATTATTATAACAAATAAAACATTTGAGCAATAAAATATCAAAATATACCAAATTTATTTTGCATTGTCCTTTCATATACCATTTTGAAATAATACTATAGGTTTTTTTTCAATTAATTTATTCTAAAACTGCTTAAAATTGCTAATTGCTCCCGAAAAATGGGAGCAAAATTCAGATATTTACTAACATTTAGGTTCCTGAGATCCATTTTGTATAAATCTATCGCATAATTTTTAAAATATTCATCAAAACGTTTAGACTGAATATTAAATAAAGAATTGATTTCTTACAGCAATTTGTTCTTTAATCATATATTTCTTACAAAATAAAATTAAAAATTGAATAGTATAAAAAAAATGAATATCTCATTTTTCTTAAAGACTGTGGCCAATTCGAATGCCAAAATGCAGTAAAAAAATTTTATATAATTTTCCCGGCTTTTCATTTTTTATTTTTTCGTAGATAAATATAATCTTTTTTGTAATCAAAGTACATTTCAAGGCTATATAATCCTTTAATTCTTTAAAAAATTATTCTAATTGATGATATCTAAAGTTGAAGTCATTTGAAGCTTTTGTTACTGAAAGTAAAACAAAATTTTTCAATAGGGTTACATAAAAACAATTTAGAATGACATTCTATATTTCTTAAAAATATCTATATACCAGGTGTATGCATATGAAATGAGACGATTGCTAACAGATGTCGCCACGCATATATGCAAACTATACGAAACAGTGACACGTGATTTTGTTATAATTTGATCTATGATACTCATGTTTAGTTTATATTTGAACGAGTTTCAGCGTGCATTGTATTTTTTTTCTGTGTAGAAAATGTCGAATTTTATGCCTTCCGACCACGATTTGCGGACAGCATTATATTTTTGTTACCATCTGAAGAAGAATGCTGCCGAGTCGCATCAAATGCGTGTAGAAGCATACGGTGGCAATGCTCTGAACCGTGAGCAGTTCTACAGGTGGTTTGAAAAGTTTCAAAATTGTGATTTTGATGTGAGAAACGAGGATCGTGGCAGACCAGCAAAAAAATTTCAAGATGCTGAATTGCAAGCATTACTCGATAAAGATGATGGCCAAACGCAAGAACATCTTGCAGAACAATTGACTGTTGACCAGAGCATTGTTTTCCGTCGTCTCAAAACAATGAGCAAGATAATAAAGATCGGTGGATGGGTACCACACGAGCTATTGGAACGTCAACAGGAAAACCGAAAAATAGTGTGCGAAATGTTGCTTACCCGCTACAAACGCAAGTCATATCTCCATCGTATTGTGACTGGCGATGAAAAATGGATTTATTTTGAGAATCCCAAGCGTAATTGATCATATGTTGATCCCGGACAGCCGTCCAAATCGACCGCAAGGCCGAATCGCTTCGGCCGCAAGACAATGCTGTGTATTTTCTGGGATCAGGAGGGACCAATCTATTATGAGCTTCTCAAACCCGGCGAAACCGTTAATACTGATCACTACATGCAACAATTACTTAATTTAAACGATGCTATACTAGAAAAACGTGAGCAATACAAGAAACGGCAGCACAAAGTGATTTTCCTTGTTGATCACGTACCTAGCCACCGTGCTAAACCGACCAAGGACATCGTTAAGGCGCTCGGCTGGGAGCCCTTAGCTCATGCGGCTTATTCGCCAGACTTGGCTCCTTCCGATTACCACCTATTTGCATCATTGGGACACGCATTGGTTGACCAGCGCTTCACTTCTTACGAAAACGTCAAATCTTGTCTTGATGACTGGCTGACCTCAAAAGACCAATCATTTTCTTAGCGTGGTATTCACAAATTGCCCGAAAGATGGGAAAAATGTGTAGCTAGCGATGGATATTATTTCGAATAAAGAAATATTAAAAGTTTTCGCAAATTTATTGTGTTTTTTTTTAAAAAAAACAATCGTCTCGTTTCATTTGCATACACCTGGTATATTTTTGAATGCATCAGACATGTAGGTAATAATTTGTATACAGCCTGTAACAAATTTTTTTTTGTCGTTCCTGTTTGGTTTTTGTTCTAATTCAAAAAATATTTCTACCAACATTTTAAACTCAAAGCATACTAATTTCTAAGCAACAAACCACAATCCACTCAACAAAAATTTCAAAGAAAAAAATTTTTTTTCAACTGTAGTTGAAAAGAATATTACAATGTTATCACTTTATTCCTACTGATAAAATTTTCAAAATGCTATTGTAGATTTGAACTTTTAAAAGTCTATTCATTACTGATTTGAAGCATTGTATTCTTTGTGTCAGCCCTTAGGAAGAGTTATTAAAAGAATTTAAATAACCTTTGGATTGTAACAAAAGTAAGTGTACTGTATGTGTATGTACTGTGAGTGTGTGTTAGCGCTTTGTAAGGAAAGTATCCGACTACATTCGGAACAATGATTTTGAAAATGCTTATAAATGAATGAACTCTTTGTTATTTAGTGTTACCTGAATTACTCAATACATATATAAAATTGTCTTAAGTATATAACTACAAAAAAAAGGTACTTAATTTTAAATTTTGCTAAAAAATGAAGAAAGAATGACAAATTTTCAAAAAATTTTCCTTTTATGGAAAATGCTTCTATAATAATAATAATTTGCTTATATACAGATAAAACTTCTCTATAGTGCCTGAAGGAGGAGTTTTAAAAAAGAAGCCATTATTTTTGGAGTTGCGATCAATTGAAGTAATATAACCGATGTTTTTTTGTTAAAATATCTCTATTTTGATGTGTTAAAATGTGAATAAATCCACTTCTAAGTAATATATTTCAAAAATCCTATCCAGACTTTGTATAAAAATCTATATATATAAGCAAAATATTATTATTATAAAATTATTTTGCATAAAAGGAAATTGTTTTGAAAATTTATCATTCTTTCTCCATATCTGGAATATACAATATGACCATATGCTTAATATGACCAAAAATACGTTTCCCCATATTTTTTGTCGGACTGAACATTTTATGCAAAGTGATAGAAATGTATTGTGTCAATTTAGGTGCGATAGATTTCTTTTTCGATTAATTTACTTTAAAACTACTTAGAGTTGCTAATTGCTCCTGAAAAAATGGGAGCAAAATTCAGGTATTTACTAATAGTTCATGTTACACTTCCTGGTAAACTAAACCAAGCTTTGGCAAAGCAAGTAGTGAAAATTTTTGTGTAGAGGAGGCATAAAGATGAAAGCAGTTTCTTAAAAATGACTTTTAATAATAATCAAGGATATTAATGTGCTCGTCTCTGGAGCGATCAAAAACAATAAGTTGACTAATAAAATCTTAGTTCAAAAAATCAACATTACCAGACATCCGATTTGAACCGTCTTCTTACATAGTCTAATATTAAAAACGATTATCTTAAAATGGTGATGCAACATACAGTTGCATAGCCAAAACCAGCCGCTCTTTCTTTAAGAGCTAAAACACACTTAAATATTTCCTTTCTTTCCCCCTCTAAAAAAAAAGAACTAATACGAGCCGAGTTTAAATAGTTTCGTGATTTGCATTGCAGTTGCTGCCAACCACAAATCACGAAACTTGCAAAAAGGTCGGGTTCGAATCGGTTGGTTTGACTGAGATCATGGAACGGGATTGGAAAAAAAACACGAGACCAGAAAAATTCGGATCCGAAAAATAATATTTCGCATGGTTCTTTTTAAATGTCTAACAGTTCAGTTTGTGAGATCCATTTTGCAAAAATCTAGCGAATATTTTTTTAAAAAAAATATTGATCAAAACGCTTAGACTGAATTAAAAAATCATCACATGTTATGAATATCTGTTTATTTTGGTACTTGAAATTATATGAAGAATTTGCAAAAACTAAAATTTATATAAATAATAATAATAAAAACCCGCCTCTCTCATTAAAAATTAAAAACAGCTATGTGTATCGGCTCCAACGCACGACTGGATTTTACTCCTTAACTACGGTTGTCTTTGATTATTAATAGTAGGCAAACAGGGCAAAATATTGCATCCCATATAATACTGAAAGCATGCATGCATTTTCTTTATTCAAATTACATTTTTCATATTGATTCTATATAGAAAGTAGAGAGTATTTTTAATAATCTCGATTAGTCAAGTTAATACTCGATATACTAGCATCACGATTCACGTTAAGTATTGCCATAGATAGATAAATTCTTGCTGAATTACGAAAATAATTCCCCAAGCGCAACTGTTTGGTCAGAGATCTTAAAGCCGCTTTAGATTATGCGAGATATGAAGACTTGAAAGTCATTATCAGAGCAGATAAAACTCCAACAAATGAGGATGAAAGATGCTTCAATGTCCCAATGGCTCCTAAGTAGCAGAAATATAAACAGCAGTGACCACTGTTAGTAATTGGTAAGTAATCTCAATAATTTTACGAGTAATTTTCTCAAGGACAGTCGCTGAGCATTAAGGTATCCGACTACGTTCCGAACCATTATTTTAAAAAAGCGCATAAATGGATAATTTTCATGATATTTAGTGTCACCTAGGTTAGAATATATGTATACAATTGTTTTAAGGACATTATGACAAAAAAAAATTATTTAAATACAATATTTTGGCAAAAAATTAACTTAGAATAACCTTTTTTCCAAATGTTCTCCTTTTGTAAAAACTGCTTCTATAGTATTAATATTTTGCCTGTATATAGCTCAGATCTGTCTACAGAGGCTCAAATAGAATTTTTGAAAAATTCACACTATTTTCAGAGTTACCACCAATTGAAATAATTATTGACGTTTTTTTCTTAAAATTGCTGCCCTCGGTTGTCGTAAAATATGGATAAACCCACTTCTAAGTTATATATTTCAAAAATTCGCAATTAAAAAAATTAAAATTAAAATCC
Source organism: Trichonephila inaurata madagascariensis (assembly GCA_019973955.1). Taxonomy (NCBI): domain Eukaryota; kingdom Metazoa; phylum Arthropoda; class Arachnida; order Araneae; family Nephilidae; genus Trichonephila; species Trichonephila inaurata. The sequence goes on from BMAV01022467.1 coordinate 89,225, forward strand.
AATTGTTTTCGAGTTCGAAAAAATTTAGAATTTTTGCATCTGTTTAAATAATATAAAAATAATAATAATGCTTCTATTGTATTAATATTTTGCCTGTATAAAGCTCAGACCTCTGTACAGAGGCTCAATTATGATTTTTGAAAAATTCAAATTATTTTCAGAGTTACAACCATTTCAAATAATTATCGGCGTATTTTCTTAAAAATTCTCCCTTCTGTTTTCTTAAAACATGGATAAACCGACTTCCGAGCTATGCATTTCAAAAACTCTAGTTGAGCCTCTGTAGAGAGGTCTGAGCAGAATACAGGCAAAATATTAATACAATAGAAGCATTTTTTTACAAAAGGAGAACATTTGGAAAAAAGATTATTCTAAGTTAATTTTTTGCCAAAATATTGTATTTAAATAATTTTTTTTTGTCATAATGTCCTTAAAACTATTGTATGCATGTATTCTAATCTAAGTGACACTAAATATCATAAATATTATCCATTTACACGCTTTTGCAAAATCACGGTTCCGAACGTAGTCGGATACCTTAACGGATTATAAATTTAGCGTATCCATGTTTTTCATATGGTCAACTTTATGTTGCTTGCTCCAGATGAGGAACTCCAAAAATTTTGTACATCTATACACCAAATCATAAAACTAAAATTGTTGTTTGTCCATTTACGTTACGCTAGATGTGTTACTTTGAATTATTTGTAGTTGTATAAAATAAAAATTCAATCAATTTTATTGAAAATACGACTATAAAACTCAATGTTTTCATTCATAAAATGTTATAATACAGACTGGCAGACTTCATCCAGTATTTATATGTAACAATAAATACTCTTAGAATTTAAAATAATAAAATAGATTTCAAATCTTCATTATGTGCATTCACTACGTAAGAAAAACATTCAAAATAATATTAACGTCTCAACATTTGGTTCTTTCAATAAGTGGCGTAGCTACCAATGGGCTAGGTGTTGTCGAGCACCAGGGCCCTCAAGCTCGGGGGCCCCTCGGACCCCGACCACTAAACAAGCCGAATTAGAGATAATTTCTCCCGCATTTAAGATATAAATACAAAAGGTTGCAACATAACTATAATCATGGCAACTCAATTGAAAGCAATTTCTAACTTCTCTCAGTTGTTTGTAGTGTTGTGAACTTAATTTATTGAAAAGTTTGTGTTATTTTCAATTATTTGATTTTTCTAAAAACTGTTATATTTGAAAATAAACTTCATGTTCCTTGACAAATCTTACCGTACTTATCTATACATCTTAAAAAACTTACACATGATGTAATTCCTTCATTTTTAAAAGCAATGTGATTCATAATAATAATCAATATTGTATTGTATTTTCTTGTTCCTGCATATTTTTTCTATCTCTTCCTGTTTTTCTCGTTGGGCCATTTGATAGCTCTAAGCCCTTTGTTGAGTGAGTTTGACCTTCCCAAGTAAATAAATAAATAACCAAGGATTCCCCAATGACGTTTTGTAGTGTAGCGCATTATGTTTCTCCTTCCTTTAAACGTCAATAAGTACTCGATTGCATGCGAATTGTATTGAATAAATTAAAAGACTTAAATTATGGATAAAAAAAAGAAACCCAGCCATGCGTTTAAGCACAAAAACAACGCCAAGAAAGAGAAGATAGTAAACAAAAATTGCTCAAACTTGACAAATTTATTTGTTAGCCTTTTGCGAGTACATCTGTGGTCCCAGTATTTCTTTTAATAATGAAACTCATGCACATATATGTAGAAAAGTGCATAGCTTTGTTTTTTTTTCTGTATTCTGCATAGCACGATAAAGAGCTGATGTTAAAAGTGTGCTGTATATTTAAAATGTTCCTATATTTTTATTTGATTAAACAAAACCAAGATATGGTCCTCATTTATTTTTGCACAAGGGCCTCTGGATACCTAGCTACGCCACTGCTTTCAATTGTTTCTTTCCGTACCTCATAAATTAAAAGAATAGTTGACAAATGGAAGAATTTTTTATGGAAAAATGGAAACGTATCTAATGTAAAATCTTTATATATAAAAATCTTCTGTGCGTGTGTATGTGACTAAACTCCTCCTAAGCCGCTGGGCCGATTTTGATGAAATTTTTTGTGTGGGTTCAAGAGGATTCGAGAATGGTTTAGATTTACAATTCGGTCAAATATTGCAATTAGTTAAAAAGATATTAATTAAAAACATTAAAAATATACAGCTCAATATTCACCTGCATTGTTGTAATAACGTTATTGCTATACAAATGACGTAATTTGGCGTCGAAAATCGATTTTGAGCCAAACTGGCCAAACCGGGACTTCATTGTTAAAAAAATGCCGACGAATCATGCTTTTTAGCGTTTTTAATTAATATCTTTTCAAATAATCTTTATATATATAATTCTTCTGTGCGTATGTATGTGACTGAACTCCTCCTAAACGGCTGGACCGATTTTGATGACATTTTTTGTGTGGGTTTAAGTAGATCCGAGAATGGTTTAGATTCACAATTCAGTCCAATATCGCAAATAGTTAAAAAGATATTAATTAAAAACCTTAAAACGCGTAATTGTTTTACCCATTTGTGCTGTTTATTCTGCTAATGCGTGGCAAGAAAAAAGAAAGAAGATGGGGGAATTTTCCGATATTTCCTCCGTTTTTAAAATTGCAATCTAATTTTTCTATCAAAATTAGACAAAAAGTAGTTACAGAGTCAGAAAGATTATTCATTTCGCCACGATATGGCATATATCTTTTTATATATAATTCTTCTGTGCGTGTGTATGTGACTGAACTCTTCCTAAGCGGCTGAATCGATTTCGATGATATTTTTTGTGTGGGTTCAAGTGGATTCGAGAATGATTTAGATTCACAATTCGGTCTGATATCACAATTAGTTCAAAACGTGCCAAAATTATGTAAGGGCGCGTGATTGTTCATAAAAAAATCATGGCAATATTCTTGATGCCACTATTTTGAGCGGCAAATTTCAAGGTGAAGTTGTACTTCTACCACAGATCCCAATGGTTCTTTCAGACTCACCAACCCGTTCAAATGTTTGCAATTTCCAATTCGCTTGGCATTTGCTATGACCATTAATAAGTCACAATGTCAAACAATAACAATTTGTGGCTTAGACTTAGAAAACCCTTGCTTTTCGCCTGGGTTGCATGTCCGAGGTTTGGCAAACCATCGCATTTGTTTGCTTATACCTCTCAAGGATTAACCAAAAACATTGAACATTCAATGGTATTATGATAAATTTATTATTGTGCATTAAATAATATACCTGTTATGAAAATAGCTCGAGTTTTATCTTTTTTACCCTTTAATGAAAACAAATTTATAAGTTTCTATTCAGAATATAGCTTCTATATTCAACTTAGTTAATAGTAAATACATGCTCACATGCAATCGATAGGTCGAATTGTGGTAACTGTATTTATGATGATGTCAGGTATTGTAATAAGTTTCTTTATAAAAAATTTTATCAAAACGGTCCTGATTATTACAACTTATTCAAAAAAGTTTGTAATTTTCGGATTTAAGACGTGTGTATAGGACAACGTCTGTCGGGAGCGTTAGTGTATTATAAAAACAAACATATTCATTATTTTATTATAATAATTTCCATCTTGAGATTTGAAATTGTAAAACTGATTATTAATAATCGTTTTCCAATTGCTCGTGTGACAACCGTTTACTTAACAAGAAATATATATAAAAATAAATAAATAAACTAAGTCAATTCCTACTTAGATCAATAAAAAAATTTTTTATTTTTTAGCTACTTTTTATTAAATACCGTAAATTCCGGCGTATAACGCGCACCCTTAAATTTCGCTTATTTTTTGTTAAAAGTGCGAAAGTTAAAAGTTATCGAAATTTAAGAGTGCGCGTTATACGCCGGATATAAAAACTGTAGTTTTAAAAATTAAAAAAAAAGATGAGCATAAAAAAAATTAGGCCTCTACTTATATATTTAAATGTATTCTATACTCTACTTATATCTTTATTTAAAAGAAATGACATTCCTTATGAAATTAAAGGGTTGTAGTTCTAGAAGTATACGATTTCCTCAAAATATTGGGATAATACACCTCGAATAAATTACTTCAAAACGTAAGAGTATTGCTAGGTTTCTTCGTAAAAGTGGGGGGTGCGCATTATACGACGAACATATCTTAAAATTAAAAAATACAGCTTGAAAGTATAGGTGCGCGTTATACGCCGGATTTTACGGTAGTTACAATTAATATAAATACGTATATACATATGACAGAATCACAATATTAAGTGGTAATTAATTTTTATTATATAAGTATCATTAAAGTATCGTACTGCCATCCAAAACGATTGTGCTTATAAAATTTCAGTTCAACTGAATGCTTTAAAACGTGAGAAAAAAATATTTTTTAAATTTTGACCCAAATTGCTAAAAATGAAACCAACGTGGCTGTATCTGTAATTCTTTAAATAATTAGATTCACTCAATTAATTTTTATTAATTATAATTAAATTATTGTATTGTCATCGAAAATAATCATGTATATAAAATTTCAGCTCAATTGAGCGCTTAAAATGTATTTTATTAACGATTGAAAATTCCACCAAGATAAATAAATAAATAAACAAACAAATAAATAAATAAATAGAGAGTGACTTAATAGTAGGAATTGAAAAAATGGCACTAAAACAAAAATCTAGTTTATAGAAAGTGGGAAAAAAAACCCCATTAAAAGTCAAACGTTTTAAAACGGGCAACTAATAATGGAACTTTTTAGAGTAATGATAAGGCTAAAATTCATAATAAAGAATAATTATTATCGTTTTTTAATAACAGTCTTAAGTCGATCACTTTTTATTTAAAAGGTATGCTTATTGAACGGAATATACCTGTGAACTAAATTTTGCATATTAAGTCAGTATCGTAATTTTCAAATGTACATCGAAAATTTTTTTAAGTAAACTAAAAGCTCTACGAAGGATAATAAATTTGAATATTGATAAATTTTTTAATGAGTTTCAAAATTCTACTTTATGCTTCATTATATCTTAAGATAACATACAAATATGGCATTTGCATGTATTGTAA
>BMAV01022468.1:0-65859 GCA_019973955.1 Trichonephila inaurata madagascariensis
TCTTCATTACAAATAGTAACGGCTGTCTTCTTAATCAAACTGTGGTTAAGAATGCAGACACAGCAGAAGGAATCCTTATCAAAAATACCGTTACACGTTCTTTATCCGCGGTCTTTTATCTATGCACTATAAATCGATGGCTACAACGCCTCTGCTGCTCTAATCTGCTATTCATGCCAACACACTACATGAACTAAGAAAATCTTTGAAATTTAACTGCAACCGTAATCACTTTTCTTTGGATAGCAAACCAAAACTTTAAAATTCGCGAAATTTTCGAAATGGAATACATATGATGTCTGGAAAATATATTAAAACAAACCGATGCATTTTTAAAACTGTTTAGGAAATATCACTTGTTATGATATTTTAAATTTTTATTCATTTTAATAAAATTTATATTACGTCAATGGAATTTAATAACAAAAAAGAAATAGTATTAAGAAAAGAAGACCTAAGTAGAAAGGGTTCCATTGATGAGAAAATTGTAGAACTTGTGGATTTCATAAATGCTCAAGATTGTTATGTAACTACTAGTTCATGTTCTGGTAGAATATCTGTTTTTGTACCTTCTGTAAGTTCATATTTTGATTTTAAATAATGAAAATGATACATTTTCTGGTATTTAATTTGATAGTATCTGCCCGAATGTTTTCTCAGTAATAAGTTAGTAGAATTTGTTTTCATTTATACGAATCGGTACTTTTCTTCAAATATAAAACATGTGCTAACATAAAGAGAGAAAAAAAACCCCGAACCAAACAGTTATAAAATCAGCAAGTAAAATTATACTGAAAAAGTAAAAGCAAATTAGCCCAAAAAAAAAAAATCAAGCCTATAGATAATATTCGGTCAAATAAGCAATGTTTAAAGAGACTATTATAAATAACAGTTTAAACGTGTAATTGGTTTGATGAGATGGAAAAATAGTTGATAAAGACAAAACATTGTGTGGTATATGCAGTCACTCAAAAAAGTATTGGGACACTTGGCGTGCATAACTGTAAAGTTATTTATAAAAATATTTATCTCATTAAAAGAAAAACAAAATGAATTAAGTAACATTTGGTGTACAGTATATAAGGAAAATTTTATTAGTATTATAGAATTATAATTTGATCTAGCTTTTCAAATATAATTCAAAGGCACACTGGAGTCAAAAAAGTATGGCAACACTTTTGAAATGAGAAATTTAACAAATATACAGCGCATCAATAGAATTTAATTTCACACTACTTTTTTAGACTAGAAGTTTAAATACAAATGTTTCAACAGATAAGATTATTTGTAGAAAAAATGACGAGAAAAAAGATATATTGGTTGATGTGTGAAATCTCGTAAAAAGTCATTGGAAAGAGGGGAAATCAATTTGCTGTTTAGCAAAAATATTGAAATTGAGTAAATCTACTGTTTTTAACATCATTAACAGGTTCAAGAAAACAGTGTTGAAAACAAGCAAAGATCAGGGCGTTCAAGGATATTTAAAATTTGGTGGATTGTGAGACAAGTACACAGAAGTCCAAGAACTAGTGTATATTAAAAATGACTTTTCAATGTAAAAGTAGATTCAGTAAATCCTGAAACTGTCCAAAATGTTTAAGAAAACATAAGTATCATGGCAGAATACCTCAAAGAAAGCCCTACATCAGCAAAGCAAATAGACAAGCTAGGTTGGCATATTTGCTAAAATGTATGTAAGGCAGCCAACAGAATATTGGGAAAATATAATTTTTGCTTATGAAAGCAAATATAACATTTTCGGATTGGATAGCAAGCAAAAAGTTTGGTGGAAATCAAATACAGCAATGCATGTCAAAAATTTACGGCCTACTGTCAAATATGGAAGGGGTAACCAAATTGTTTGGGGCTGCATGGCAAACTCTGGTTTTGGGAACTTACATTTTATTGATGATATAATGAATAAATATGTCTACCTTGACATATTCCAGTGAAATTTAAAAGCAAAGTCTGAGCAAGCTGGGAATCTCAGGATATTTTAAATTGTACCAAGATAATGACCCTTGCATACTGCAGAATTTGCAAGTAATGGGTCCTCTACCACTGCCCTAAGTTATTAAAACTACGCATAAGTCCAGACCTTAATCCCCTGAACCTGTGTGAGATTATTTACAGCAAAACTATATGAGCACCAAATTTCTAACAAGCGGGAATTTAAAAATATTTGATTGAAGAGTGGACCAAAATCGATAGATGTTTTGCAAAAATTGATCCAATCCATGCCAAATAGACTTGAGAAGTCATAAAAGCAAGGGCCCAACAAGATATTAATTTCTAAGTTTGAATTTTTTCTTAATTTATTGAGAAGTGTCCCAATATTTTTAGCCCTTTTCTTAACTTCGATTTCTTTTATTTTCAATTTTAACCATAATTGCATTAATGTATGAGTTTTGCTCAAATTATTTTATTTATATTTAACAAAACAATGTTTACTTCTTATTTTTGGTTTCATTTGTATGTTTAAGTAAAATATTACGATAAAAATTTATAACTGGTAGTGTGTCTCAATACTTTTTTGACTGACTGTATGTCATATTGTTTTAATGGTAATGTTTTACGTTGAAACACGAAAAAATATCCCAAAGATTTTGATTTATGCAGTTTTTTTATTTTCTTTCATAGATTTGTTGGAAAGTTGGATCTCAGCTTTTAAATTAAATAAGAATAATAGCTATTTTTGTAGCCTAGTGGCTGATTGGTTAATGCGTCGTGCTTCCTCATCACAGGTCCAAAGTTCCAATCCTGGGATGGGCAAGGTTGACTCAGCCTTTCATCCCTTCAGTGGGTTGATAAATGAGTACCAACCTTGTTTGGAGACAAACACTGGGGGGATTGTTCAGACTGACAACTTGACCGGAACATCTGCTCAGGGCCTAAGGTCACGTATACTGAGTTGGGCTGGGCCCTCATGGGCTGTTGTGCCACTGAGTTAATGGCTATTGTTAATTAGTAAAAATAATTTTACTTGTCATAAATTCAGAACTCAAAACATGTCCAAGATAATTTGTTCTTAAATGTAGTATGAGTAGCAGTGAAAAGTCAAAAACCAAAGAAAAACTTCAGGTAAAAAAAGTTGTAAACCAAAAGAGATATATATTCATTACCTTGCTATACAATTGGAAGTGAATATTCACAAATATTAATCAGACCAATAGAATAATCTAGTTATATATTGCCTCATACAAACTAGATATGTATGAGATTCGATTGAATTCTTGTCACTTTTCCAAAATGTAAAATAAATTTGTACATTTTTTGTCAAAATCTGCCAAGTCAGAAATTTTTGCCAACTGAGGACGTTATATCTGCTCTTGTTTTGCTTTGTGAAGGAAATATTTTTTTATTTAAAAAGTTCCTTACTTGTTTTAATGATTCTTCATTTAAGCAATAACTATTACAGATTATGGAAAAAATTCAAATCATTCAACTATTTGTAATACTGAAAATATATGTCGGTAATAGGTTAATTAACTATATAGTGCCAAGTTGTTACTTAAAAAGCAATACTGTTCTAATCAAACCTATAAATATATATATAGACCATAGCGTGAAGAAAAAGTATGTCATCTGGAAGAATAATAAAACAGAAAATATGAGCAATTTCAAAGCTTAAGCATTTTTCAAAAGAGATAATTTGTATGCGTTATGGAAAATTTGTGTACCATACATTTTATTCTTAGTTTTCTATATCTTAATTCTTTTTTCCCATTCTAAATTTTAAAAAGCCTTTTAGATATTTTTATTTTATAATTTTTTTACAGGAACAGAGAAAAAAGGGATGCAATTGGCTCTTTCTCAGTCATGACATTGTTTCTTTTGAAGATGTGGTATTGAATTATTCCTAATTTTACTTTTTTAATATTTATCATTGGTATACTATTATTTTTTATTATTTGTATTATCTGAAAAATGTTCTGTGCAATTTTGGCTTTTGCATATTGATGCATTAATAGAAAAAGGGAAATGAAATTTGTTTGAATTTTGATACTTGTTAGAAAAATATTGCTTATCTACAATTAAAATGGCACTCTAAGCATTTCAATTTTTTAGTAATGATAACACCATGCATTATAACTTGTTATTTTTCAACTTGGAATCTATTTTTGACATTGTACTTTATTTTTATGGAGAATCTGCACTGTGTTTTATATTACATTATAATGAATGTGATAAAATAGTTTATCATTGTATGAAGTTTTAAGTAGTGTAATATTTTTTTTTAACAATGATAATATTTCTGTGCATCATTGCCAGTATTATTTAAACTACTTTTTGTCACCAGTTATTATGAAGTACTGATTCTTCTGTAGCATTTTTCATTTATTAGCTATTTTGTGTTTTATTTAAATTTCCATTATAAGTTATGGTTAAATATGCTCTTTTTTTAATTTAATCAACTATACAACTTTCTAGTAGAATAAAAAAAAATTTAAAACTTAAGTCATAAATAGAAAATTTACTAAATTTATTCTTTAAATTTATTATGAGAATGCATAATGTAATATTTAAAATAACAAACAATTAAATATATTTATCAGGATTCAGTAGGATTAATAATTCATTGTGTTAGACTTTTCATAATTTGGCATACTATTTAAATTATGAATAAATTTTAATTTTTGAAAAACATTTCCATTTATAACTAAGAAAATATTTTGACACCTTAAGAATTAATATAATTTGTTTTTAAAAAGTAAATCTTATATATTATATAAAAATATTTCAAATCAGTTAATTCAAATATTTTTATGAGTAATACATACAACATGTACTAATTATATTTAATTTATTTTCTTATTTTTGCAAAACTTAAATTCAAATAATCTGCAAAAAATTTAATTTGTTTTTTAACATTTATTATAAAAAATTTCAATTGTTATTAAAATTAAAATGGGATTTTGGATATTTTTTTCAGAATCAAGCTCTTGAAAATCATTCTGGGTCTGCTGCATTAAAATTTGAACCTTTTGTTTTACATGTTCAGTGTTCAAATGTAGAAGCTGCTCAAAAACTTGTAAGAATTAAAATGCTTTTAAAAACTTTATTTAAAATTGATAGTTCACTTAATGAAATTTAATTTTTGAATATTAATATATATATATAAAAATTGGGGTTAAAATGTAGAACAGGGTAGTTTTGGGTAAAAATTTTTTGGCTCCGGGAAATCGTTGGCAACTACCCATATGTAGAATTTTTTAGGTTTTGAGGTAATGAAAAACCCCCAAATTCTTTCGGTTTCTAGATAAACACCCCAAAAACGGGGGCTCTCTTGTTCTATACTTTAGTCATAAATGTGCAGTTAATAAAGTGCTTTGTAAATTTTATATTTATTGAACTATGATTTATTTTCAAAAAAAATTTAAATTTTTTTAAACAATGTATTTTGTATTTAATTCTAAAATTGAAATTTTACTAATTTGTATGTGGCATATGCTCTCCCCTCTCAGAAATGCATATGCCATTTTCAATACAAATCACAATTGTATTTACATGTTTACTAGAATGTCTGATATTCAGTTGATTATAACTCCATGAAATTTGAAACTATGATTATTTTTAAAAATGTAGACATTAATCTAAAAATTCTTTACTTGTTTGCTTTTATCTTTTTAGCATACTGCAAGTTTGGAATCTGGTTTTCGCAATTCTGGCTTAAGTATAAGTAAGAAAGGGAAGATAATATCAGTGAGTCTCACATTTATAATATTCTATGTTTGCTTTATTTTATTATTTACTGCCTTTTAGTTTTAAAAAGTGTTAATTACACTCTATAACAAAAAACGATTCACCAAGAAGGATTTGCACATTAGAAATTTAGCAACGAACATATAAAATGTTCAAATTTGGTTTCCAATGAAGAACAGCAGGAGCTACAGAGCATCGGAACTGCGCAGTCAGTAGGTGTCTGTAAGAAGCGATTCTCAATCTGATAGTGAAAATTTCTGCTGCATTGAGATTTAGGATACCTTTGAACAACTGAAAAAATGCCTTGCTGTAGATTTGAGCTCATTATGAGCAATTGTCAGAGTTTAAAAGAGATTGTATCATTGAACTGAAAGAGGGAGGTTGGGCAAAAGGAAAATCGCTGGTGATATGGGTTGAAGCAATGCAGCCATTAGAAGATGCTGGCAAGAATGGGTGAACAATGGCAGATTTCAGTGTCATGATGGTAGCAGTCGACCTAGGGCCACAACAGGTCGGGAGGACAGATTGATTGTCAGATCAGCGGTCAGCGCTAGATTCATCGTTATCAACCATCAGGCGCAAAACCCCGAAACAAGTGCCCCACCATGACCATTCACAGGCGGCTGATAAAACCCAAAATTTTCCCCATCCCGGCCCGCTACGTTAGTGCCAATCCGCCTGCCCCTCCAAGCCAGATTACAATGGTACTTGGCTCAACAGGTTGGAATTATGCTGACTGGGGATGTATAGTGTTTAGAGACAAATTAGTTTCCCCGTGTCGAAAAACCTCGAAGACATGTCTGGAGATGGCTAGGGCAGCATACCGATCTAGCTTTCACTTAGCAGGCCACACAGGCCCTCAACAAGGAGTTATGGTCTTGGGTGCCATTTCTTTTGAAGCCGGACCCCTTTGGTCGTCATTAGAGCCACACTTTCAGCATATCAGTACATCGACGGATTCTGAGAACAGTTTTGCTACCATTCCTTTTGCAGTATCCTGGCCTTATTTTTCCGTTAGATAATGTTAAACCACATGCCACATGCGTTGCTATGAACTGTCTTACAGCTTATCAAACACTTCCTTAGCCAACTAGATCGCCAGACCCTCTCCAATCGAGCATGTCTAGGATATGATGGGAAGGCAATTACATCTACCAGGAATAATGATAATCTGGTCCGACAATTGGAGCAAATTTGGCAAGAAATACAGCAGGAGACCATCAGGGTGCTTTATCACTCTATCTCATGTCGTGTGGCAGCTTGCATCCAGGCTAAAGGAGGGTCAAGCTTATTGGCTCGTTATTTTGTAACTATGTAATTAAAAAAAATCATTCAATTTTTCTGAAATTTTAATCATTTATTATTCTATACGTAATCTTTGTACTCACCAATTTTTGTCTCTGTCGGACAACTCGTTCTTGGTGCGTCGATTTTTTTTGTTATAGAGTGTATTTTGCTTACACTTTCATAACTTATATGCATAAAAATGTTGATTAGAATAATTTTGTCAGGCTACCTCAGTTTTTAATTTAGGCCATTATCTTTAAAAATAATGCACTTTTTTATTATCTGTATTTTTGAGTTACTCACGAAAGTGGAAACTAAAATCTCTGTAAGATATTCTTTATCATCCATTGATTCAGTATATCGAATTTCACACACACCTGGGTCTGTCAATGCTACATTACACATACAAACAAATTCTTTTCATTAGAACAAAATAAGCATTTATGAGCTTATAAGTGATTAAATATTTTATTTCAGTAAATTACCAATTCATCAACTTCTTATGGATTATTAGAACATACCTAAATTACTTACAGGTTTCTTTACTTATTAATAGTTAAATTTATGCTACATAGCATTTATCATTCTGAAAATAGGATTGTAAAAATAAATTAGATTTAATACTAGGTATTTTTTACTTTAAAAAAAACTCCCATTTTGATTTTTAAAGTGAAATGTAAAGTAAAAGACTTACAATTGACAAAGCTGATGAGGTTGAAGCTCAAGGACATTTACATGCTATCAGTTTTTTTTTTGCATATTATTTTCCTTTAATTTAGTATAAAGGTAACATTTTCTTTATATGAATATGAGGTGTTTTTTTTTTAAAAAGGCACATTTTTTAAAACAAAAAATTGTTTAATATGTAGTTAATGCATTATTAAATATTGATATTTTGCACATACCATGATTTTTCTAGAGTTAACACTAATGGAGGTTATTCTATATGAACATTATTACTATATTGTAGACAAGAAATATTTTCCTTTTCAAAAATATAACATGTTCTGTTGCATAATTTAGAAATTTCCATTCTTTCTCTTGACTTCAATTAAGTTAAAGAATTTTTTTGCTATATTTAGAAGAAAAATCAATGCAATTCTTTAGAGAAGTAGTCAATACACAAGTTGGAAAAAAATTGTTTAATGCATTAAAAATCACATTTTATTTATTTCTTACTAAGAATGTGCTTTTGCTTATTCAAAATTAAAAGTCTCATATTTTAGGCTGTGAGAAGTACACTGTCCTTAGAAGTACCACTGTCTTGTGATGGAAAATTACTTGTGTCTCATGAGGTAATTTAGTCATGTCAAAATGCACTATTTACTTATAACGTGCAAAATATCTGTTAAGTCATAAAGGAAATAATTATATTATAGTAACATTTTTTAATTGAGTTGGAATAACAAAATGGAAACATTTCACTTCTTAAGTAGTAATTGATTTTTTAAAGAAATTGTTAAATTTTATATTTCTGTATATAAATTAATAACTTGACAAATAAATAAGTTTGCTTATATAAAATGCCAATAATTTATAAACAGGATTTCAAAGTGACATTTTTTTCCCTTCACTTTCAGTATATTTCATATGTTGTCAACATTTGTAATGAAAAAATGAAAGAAAATTTTGAAAGGATTGACAGGTGAGTTTAATTAAATTTTTTTAAAAAAAAAGTAAGCAAAGTTGCAAATATTAAATGTATTGTTATTAATAATATCAATGTATATAGTAAATAAACTAGAACATTGTATAATTTAGGTTCATTCATTTTTGTGTGTGTGTGTGTGTAAAAATTACTCTATAAAGAGTAATAAAATATGTGAAAACTTTAAATTTGACAGAATCATAATTATATATTCACAGTAATATTTGATTTTTAATATATTTACCTCTAAAAATATTTCAAGTTTTTAAATTTTTTAAAATTCAAAGCAAAGAATGATAAAGCTTAAGAATAAAACAATATTATATTTGTAATATGAGGCATAGTTTTATAACTTGATTTACTTAACAATGTTATGTGTTTAATGTAACATATGAGTCAGAAAATAAAAATATTAGCAAAGTATTCCAGACAGAATAATGGAAAATTTCCTTCAGGCATGTTATTTCAATACAAAGTGTACATATATATATCAAATACTTACTGTATTTAAAAGGAAAAGAAAGTGTTTTATTTAAAAGGAAAGTAAACAGTATTTTGTGTGGAAAACATTGTTTTGTATATATTTATTTCAACCCCATTCGTTTTTATATTTCAGATTATTTTTAGAATTAAAGAGAATTTTTGTTCAACCTCATATCAAAGCAGAACTGGAAGAAGTAAATGATAATCCTTTATTTACAAAGGATTTAGACAGGCCTGCAACACGGAGAGAAAATAAAAATCAAGTGAAAAACAATTGTAATCATGTGGAAAATAGTATTTCACCCGATTTATTTTTTGAAAGTTTTGATAATTTATTAAACGATTCAGCAATTTGATAATATACTATTAAACTCTTAGTTGTATTTCTAACATATTACATAAACAATCCTTTTGTATTTTTTTTTTAATTTAAGTACAATTGAAAATTTTCATGCAATTTATGCATTGTGATAATAGTTGTACATGTTTGTCATGGTGGAAAAGAAATTGACAATTAGTTTAAAATTGAATTTATAATCTTTTAAATATACTTGTATTCATCAAACTTGATTAGAAAAAATGCATAATTTTAGCTAATATGTTTTTTTATATTTAAATATTAAACACATGTAATATTTTCAAAGATTAAAATGTTGCATGTTTTTTTTTTAAATAGTATTAATGTTGATGGAGAAATAGATTGAAAAATCTAATGAATAATCCATATTTTAATTTTGTATCAATTAATTATTTATGTAAATATGCAAGTTATATCAAAAATTTGTTACAAGTTTGAGAGATCAATATTTTTGCTTTAAATGTGAAATATTTAACTGCAAAATTTAATACATGATACATTGGTTATATTCCAAAACTAATAGAATATAATGTCACTCACGAATGCATGAAAGGAAGTCTACTGCTTTATGACTTGTAGTCATCCTATGTTAAAAAACTTCATTATTTCATTGTTTATTAGCTACTTTTTTCTGCCCTTTTCCTCAATAATTATTGTTTTCAAGTCATATGTAGATTCTTATTGGAGTTTAAATATTAAAAAAAAAGTATCAATATTTTTTACCAAATTAATCAAAATTGGTACAGTCTTGACATGTTTTTAAAAAATATAAAATATTGAAAATCAATGCAGATTCCCTATTAAGCAGTTTGGAAAAATTTTGTACTGAAATATTCTTGCCAAAATATTGGAAGTCAGGTGTAATGATTAGTGGGTGTATATGTATGAACTTTATTGCTGTGAGAAATGGCTTTTGGCTAATACAGTCTTCAAAGACAACTTATCTTCAATTTTCAACTCCTTTGCGACAGGTGTGTCATAATGCATACCCTATGAATGTATCTCTCGGTCTGGTGCATCTTATGACTTTTCTGAAGGAAAATTTAATTATAGTCTTTTTCCTTTCCATTAGATGTACTATGTCTGTTGTTGTGGAATGTTTGGAGACTAGAGAATTTTTGAGTATCATTTATTTGCAATATTTTTTAATTTTTAGTATTTTGTTCTGGAATGGAAGCGGGAATCATGTAGGAATAATAATGAAAATAAACAAAATTCATTCTTTAACTGATAAGTAAATAATTGCGTATGTTTTTGGTCGCACAGAATACTTTTGTTTTTGGCAGTATAAAGATGGATTTTCTAGTTTAAGTCAGGGGTGTCAAACACACTGCCCGCCAGTACGAAAGCTGGGGCTCGCCGACTCCTTTAAAAGATCTTTAAATATCAGGTTTTTAAACTTTTTTCATTTTGAAATTTGTTTTAGGTGGAACTTGTGTATATATATATATATAAATCTACAATATATTTGCCTGTTACCTGTTCTTGTTTTAAAAGAAATTCTTTTTGCTAATAGAAATAGCCTTTATAGATTAAAAATTTTTACTATATTTTATCAAACGTTTTCATTGGATTTTACTAAAATACTTTTTTATTAAATGCATTATGCATATTCTTTTTTATGAATGGTACACGATTCTTCATGTGTGCGACTTTTATTTTTTCTTCTTTTCTGTTTGGAGTGTCCAATCAGCTAGAGCTAATCAGAGATGTTTTTTAAAAAAAATATTCATGATGGTTAAAATAATGGGCTTAATGTTTGCGAAAGAAAGCATAATCAAATTTCAACAATGAGTAAAGAAAGATCAATTCAAAAGGAACATTGTCATTTTCAAGAAAATGTCAACTGTAATATTTTTTGTGTTCAAAATAAGATAAAAATATTCCAGATATCTAAAAACTATTTCAGTTGCTAAGGAATATATTCTTAAAAGGCTCTAGGACACAAATCATGAAACAAACTATGGCCAATACTTAGCAAAACTTTGTGAATGCAAATTTTCTGAATTGTGTGTGTGTGAGATCAATTCTTCAAAAACAATAAAGCACACTCATTAAATTTGTTGAACACTAAATAGCTGCTGTAAAAGTTATATATTATTACATTTAATCTCGCAAGGAGATAGAAATCATTTATTGAAAGGGAATTTATTAGTTAATGTTTAAGTTTTAAAACAACTGAAGTATATTATGCCCTGCAAAAACAAAGCAAATTAAAAATGTAAATTTTAAGTCGAAATATTGTTGGTAGCAGATTAATGAAATAACTGAGAATTTGAGTTCAATAATAACATTTCAAGCCTACTTTATTGCAATATTGATGAAAGTACAGATATTTGTAATTTTGCTCAGCTAGTTGCTTTTTTTCACAATTGATGTTCATTTAAAAATAAGTGAAGAACTTTTGGAAATCATTCATATTCAAAATACAATATCTGAGCTGATATTTTTAATGTACTTATAGATGTTTTGAAGAAATATAAGTTACGTTGGAAAAGTTGGTTTACCTTGCCTGATGGTGCGCCTACCATGACCGATATTACTAAAGGATTTGTTGCAAGATTAAAAGAAACATGCAAACAGCGTGGCAATAATAATTTTGAGCATTTTCATTGTATTATACACCAGCAGGTACTGTGTTCCAAAGTTTTAAACATATGACGTGTTTTAAAAATAGTCACTATAATAGTAAATTATATTCAAGAACCTAGACTTAATCATCGTAAATTAGTTTCATTTCTCAAAGTTATAGAGAATGAATTCAACGATCTACCATATTATATGGAAATTCACACAATGGCTTTCAAATCATAAAGTGTTAAAATGATTCTTCAAATTGCTAGACAAACCTATAGTTTTCTCGGAAATAAAAATATTATAAATGTGCTGAATTAAAAGATGGACAATGGATAAAGGACCTGGCTTTCTCAGTTGGTATTACAAACCATCTTAATCAACTCAGCTTTAAGGCAAAAATCATGTTGTTACAACTACATTTGATAATATTAAATATTATTACTTTGACAAAAATAAATAGAAAAAGAAAACTTGTCTCACTTTGAAAGATCTCAATATCTGTTGATTAAATCCCATAAATTAAAATTTACTGAATATGCACACAAAATTAAATTTGTTAAAAGGAATATTATTAATTCTAATTTTAAGAGCTACGAGTTATAATTTCGTACTTTTACTTTATCTCTGTCTATCAATATGGAAATAGTTGATGAAAGCTTACAAATAAATTAATTCAAATCCAATGTGATTCTTTGTTGAAGCAAAAATTTGTGGAAGACGGAATTCTAGATTTTTATGCATACTAGTATTTATCAGTAGATCTTTTTCCTAAAATTTATAGTTTGCTATGTGAATAATGACTATGTTTGGGAGCACTTATTTATGCAGGCAATTATTTTCTTTAATGAAAAATCGCAAGGATTCAGAAAGATACGATTAACTCCAATCAACATTTATCATCCATTTCAAAAATTACATCAAATTACTCTAACCCACAGCAAGTACTTGTATTCTAGAAAATAATCTTGATTTTTTACATTCGTCACATTAAAAAATTTTAGTTCTCTTTAATTTTTCTTATGAATTGTATTGTATGATGAATCTAATGTAATGCACTAAAAAAATAGAGTGAAATTCCTGCTATGTTTGTGTTGAATACAGTGTTGTAGAAAAATGTTTTTGCAACTTTGTTGGGAGGTGTGTTAAAACTCTATATACAATATTGGATATTAACTAATCTAAAAATAAATAAAAAGGCATAATTTAAAATAGCAGTGGTTATGTGAGAGTTGATGACATTTTGCAGAAAGTTAGTATCAAAATAGAGGAAACTCTTCAAGTTCCATCAGAATGTATGGAAACGATAGGTACAGAGATAATAGAGACATGAGTATGATACTAATTCCCCTTCTCAAATTACAATTTCTCCTGCACAAGGTGTCTCAGAAATATAGCGACAAACTTTAAGGTTAGATAAGGTGCATCACATAAGGATTGAGAATTGCATAGAGTAACCTATGATGGTAAATGCCAAAAGAAAAGAGTAACTGAGGCAGAAGATGGAAGGACATAATAATGATCAATTGGAAACATTTATTGGACATCCCAAATACAAATGCTGTATTAGATGATTACAGTTCGGAACATTGATTACTGTACATGGTCAAATACACTAATTTCTTTGTACAAGTGTAGACAAGCACTAGGATTAATCTTCAATAGCATCCGATGCACTTTCTTTCATAGTCACTATGTGTTGATCATTGTGTGCTGCCTAACTGCTTTCTTGAGTTCTTATGTGTTGTAGTTATTATCTTGGTTGTAGCAGACTTTGTCTGTACATCATGTTTGTATTTGGTGTGAAGCGTATTATGAAATAAAGTATTCTGTTTGCCAAATTTTGATGAGCTGTACAATTGGATGGTGGGATGCCATGTTTTATTCAATTTTAAGTGTGACTTCTGGATAAATAAGGATAATTACGTGGAGAAGTATAAAAATGGTGATGTGTGAATCAGTTCAGCATTTTGTGGACATGTTTTCCCAGCAACAATGGGAGTCCATCGTCACATATAAGTAACTTGAAAATGGAATGATTTGTTTGAGTTTTTTTTAAGACTTGTAGAAGACAGCAAAGTAATGATTTTCACAACCGTCGAGTCATATGGCATTTGACATTCATGTGTGGGTATCAGCTTTTGGATTTGTTAGTGTTAAAGCAAATTAGGAATCATGGTTCTTTGTCAGTGTACATTTTTGATGTTGATTTTTACAAGAATTTATTAAAGAGAAAGTTTTAGATATGTTCAGAATTTTAATAGTTAATAATTTTAGTATTTTTCAGGCTTCATTTATTTGTTAATGCTGTATTCTTTATATCAATACATATTAAGTAGTAGCATACACTACTTCTAAAATTGCAGTAGTTATATTTAAAATTCTGATTTTATATGAATTTTTTTGTATTAAACCTTACTGCTGAAAATACATGGGCCTGTATACGCCTTAGCATTCTGTCCCTTGAGTACACTTCGTTTTCCCTGCTTTAGTCCTTAAGGGATTAAACTTTTCAATGCATGTACTTTTAAGTTGTTGAACTTTTCAGAAAGATAATTGCATAAAAAAATTATGTAATTTCTTCACTAAGTCGAGGTTTACTGTCAAGAGTAAATTAAAGAACAAGCATTCATTATTTCAACTTTTTTGATGGAAAAATTTTCTTTTGCAAGAAACATTTGTTGTTTATAAAACCTTTATTATTCAAATAAAAAAAATTATATCAAATATTGATATAAAATAAATGTCAAAAAGGTAGTAAAAACTAAAAACATAAAATTGTCACATTTTAAAAGTTGCAATTCAAATTGCATTATATATACTGTATAAAAAATTGTTTTTAAATGCATGTATAATGTAAAATATTATGATATACATATTTATTACCACATTGCTGATGTTTCACTGAAGGATTTGCTATGTTCATCAATCCATTTTAAAAAGTCTGTGTTTACTTTTTGGCAGATTTTGCTTAGAGCAATACAGTCGGCTTCTGCATAATGGCTTTTGGGTGGACTTTCTCCAAAGTAATGATATATAATTTTTCTAATGAAAACTGAGTTGGCTTTGAATTTATATGGTTTGATTTCATATTGCTGATTCTTACAGGGTCATTATTTTCAAATAATTGTCTTTTTACGTTTGCATGATATTTTTTTTCAGCCGTAGCTTTGTATTGATTTTTTGGTGTCCATGTCGTATCTAGTTTAGTTCTTTTTCGAGGTTTGTATACTTGTGCATACTCTTTATTGTTTGATTTTGGTGTTGTGAACTCATCAATAATTGGCTCTTCTAGAGAAGTAAACAATTCCATATCATTTGATAATAATGTATCTGCTTCATCATCAGATATTGATCTTTTTTTATTTAATATACCATTATCTGATTTTTCCGAATTAGTTTTCTCTCGTGTGTTTTCTTCATTTGCTGCTATTGGAGAATCAATATAAACTGTATCAGTTTCTGAGGCTATGGATCGAAATGCTTCTAAAGTATCTGCACATAAAATTTCTTTGTCTAAAGCATAATTTATGTGCTTTAACTCTGCTTGAAGTAGAGGAAAATCATAACTATTACCATTATGTGCTAGTAAACACATAGGTGGTCTCAGTCGACGAAAAAAATACTCCATCAATTTTGGAACTGATTCATCGAATTTCTCTTGCTTCTGTAGTATATCATTGTATAATCCTGTAAGAAAAAAGTATCTTGATTTTAAAATAACATACAAGACATTTCAAAACTACAAATTTATGTAGAAGAATTCATTTTAAAATTTTTCTTTGAACAAATTAAGAGTACTTACTGAGTGAAATAAATAGATAAAATATTTTCAAGAAAGATGAAAAAAATACCTTTGAATTAATAAATATTTTTTAACAAATATGTAATATTTCTTGAATGTACAATCATTGGTGGATGTGGTATATATTGAGTTTTTATAGTATATCTAATGTTTGTTTATTGGCTTATTTGTTACGTGTAATTGATTTTGTATGGTTAGCACAATTGGAAACTCTCAGCAAGACTTGCTATACTTGCAATATTTACATTTACCAATTTCTCAATCGGCACCACAGCTGCTAGCAATGGTTCTTTACCAGGTGTATGCATAAGTTTTTTTGGTAAAGAAAACATGTAATTTTCAAGGGAAATTTTTTTTTTATTCAAAATATTGGCCTTTGTCTTTCAGGTAATTAATGAATACCATGCCAGAAAAACTGCTTATCTTTTGGGGCAAACCATTAGTCGAGTCATTTTCCAACTTCTTCGAAATTACTGCAGTGTTCCTCTGTGAGCCCGTGCCCCATTGATGCAGAGGTGGTAGTCAGATGGTGCCGAGTCTGCAGAGTATGGCGGGTGTAGAAGGATGTTCCATCCAAAGTGATTTCAAGGTGTTTTTCATTGGTTTTGCTGTGTGAGCGCGCAGTCGTGTTACAAAATCACTTAAGTCATTTCTTCTGGCCCATTCCGGTCGTCTCTCAGTCAATGCGCGATTTAAATTAATCATTTTTTGGTAATAACATTATGCATTAACGGTCTCCTTGGGCATCAAGAGTTCATAATACACAATACCATGCTAATCCCACCAGACTCAAAACATGGTCTTTGCTGAAGCCAATTGACCTTGGAATTGAAAAATCGGCTTTGCCAGGTGAAATCCGTTTTTTTCGCGTTTTCAAAATAAATCCATTTTTCATCACCCATCACAATTCAATACAAAAATGATTTTCTTTCGTGGTGTTGAAGCAGTATTTCACAAGTGATTGCAATTTACCATTTGATGTTCATTCAAATTGTGTGAAACCCATTTTTCCAGTTTATTATCTTCTCCATTGCTCATAAACGTCTGCTGATTGTTTTTTGTGATACATTTAATGCATTGCTAATTGCTGTTGAGTTTGAGTTGGGTCATCATCCAATAACTCCTGCTATTGTTCGTTTTCATACTATTGTGGTCTACCGGAGTGCTCACTTTCTTTTACATTGAAGTCACCATTTTAAGTTGTCTAAACCATGTCTCGCATGTTCTAATAGATGGAGCTTGTTCACAATATGTTTCTACCAGCAAACAATGACTTTCAACAGCCTTTTTCTTTTAATTAAATAAGAAAAGCAATGCATGCCGCAAATGTTCTTTTCCTAGCACAAAATTCGACATCACTGAACGCTAAAACAAAGATGCTAGTTTTTGGCGGACTCAACTTGTGTGTGTGTGTAATTTAATATCAGATGAACAAAATGGCGTATGTGTCAAATTAATACGTTGTGTACTTTTCACTGGCGCCATCTCCTACTTAAACCAGAAAATACTTATTGATAAACCTGGTTTAGGCTGTTGATGATTGCAGTTACAACATTTGTAAGAGTAATTACTAATAAGCCTGTTTTTCCAAGTTTCCAGTATGCTAGTTTTACCATTAAAAAAATATTTTCAGTTGACTCCCTCTTTTTTTTGTCAATGATCAACACTATGTGTTGTCAGACAATGGCAGCAAGCTAATGTGCTGTTCACCTGCGGAGTGGTAGGGATCTTAATAGTTAAAAGTAAGAATGAAAGTTCCTCACCTGTAAAAAAAGGAATTTTGGTCAAGTGGTTAATGTTTAGCGACTTTGATAGATTACATGGAATGATAGGAACTCTTTGGTAGACTTTGAAATGAGCTCGTTTTTGATTATTTCTTTTGATTCAAATATCGACTGCCCATCCTGTTAAATGTTAATCTATTAGAAGGCCCTTATGTTGGTTGTGACAAGCTCTTAATCCAAGAGGAAGATTGTATTGGACTGATGATTGGCTGACTTTATTAGTGAAAGGACACCATCAATTAATAAATGAAATTTGTTTCAAAAAATTCAGCAATAATTAATGACAAAAACTAAAACTGAAAATGTTTTGAATAGATTAAGAACTTCCACTCCAAATGTTTTGATTTCATTTCCATTTGCAGCATATAGTTTATAATAGAAAAACATTAAGTTGCTTAGAATATTTTTTAAAATACATCTGCTCTACTTTCAAGAAGGAATTATTTGTGGCATATAGTTTTTAAAAAGAAAAAAAAACTAGATTGTATAGAATAATTTTTAAAAATAATATTAACATCTGTTCTACTGTCAAGAAGAAAACATTTCATTTTCCTACCAGTAACAAATATGAAAAGTTTACAACTTAGTTCACTAACTTCAACAGAAGTCACCAAACTTTGCTGTTATGTGTTTTTTGGAGATAGTCTTTTCTTTCAGATGCATATTTGTTTATACTAAAGACCTCTTTCTATATAGTGAAGTAATTATCACATACACATCACCACCATGTGGATTTGCTTCCAAAACTATTGCAAGATATCATTTCTGTGTTTGTAGCAGTTTCACAATCCTGTCTACTGTTAGGAATTTCTGATTGAGCATTGATTCATCCCAGAATAATTTAAAACAACAATGGCAGAGACAGTAATTAATCTACTCAATGAGACTCCTTGAATTAATTTAATTACTATGACCAGTATCTTTTGGAAGCAAATTAAATGTTAGAAGTTCCAATAATACAAAGTATAGCTGCATATACTGATGTAGAAATTGCAACCATGATAAAAGAAATTATTGTTCACTAAATTTCATGGCTAACTAAGACCCTATATGGCATTGAACCTCAAATCCTAATAGCTGAAGAGCTAAATGACTACTAATTTCATTTCTCTGCCAGCATATCTATCAATATTTTGATAAAAATAGTGAAGTATTTATATTTATCTCTGGTTGTGGTTATCATATGGGCATTAATTTGGCAGTCGTAAAAATTTACATGAAGTGAGATATCCAACATTAGCAAATATGCAAGATAATTTGAATCCACATTTCTTGGTTGGATTGGTATTGCCCATCAATCACAATCCTGTCTACCATTATGATATATCACCTCTTAAAATCTTGTCCAAAATGTCATCATAATACAAAGAAATGGATGAACTGACTTGGGATCATGTCTTCAAGTTTTACACTTGCCAAAAGTTGGGTTTTTTTAAATAAAAAATAACTCTTAAATGCTTCTAAAAGTAGTTCTTAATGTAGTAAATGGTTTTTTTATTTATTTATTTATTTTGACATTGGAATCACTCTGATATCAAGTAAATTTGTCAAATATTTACGTTTTCAGGAATTGATATGTTATTTGAATGTTGATTTAGAATTTTCATTAACTTTAAGCAATTTAATTGCTTCTATCTTAGCTGTTTCTGCTTGTTCAAATTAGGAGATACAAATCTGTTACTGGAAGCATTTGATAAACAATTAATGAGATGAATAAATTTGATAAAATATTGTATTATTCTTTAGAAATATATTTTATTTAAATGAAAATGTGTATGTTCTGATGTGTATGTTAAAAACATTAAAATAAGTATTTTGAAATAAATCTGTTGTAATTTTTTACAATACTAGATGTTGATATCCAAACATGGGAGAAAGGAGATTAAATGTAATGCAAAAATAACATTTTTAAAATGTTTGTATAATGTTGATACATGCAAAAATGTTATCTGTTTTTCCTCATCACACACAAAATGTTCACAATTACAGACAAAGAAAATGTAAAAATTATTAACACTTAATGTTAAATAAAATCAAGGCACTGAATATGCAACAGGAAAAATGACACTTAATCAATTTACTATTTTAATAATTCAAAAACTGCATTTAACTAGTAAAAACATTTTCATTTACCTCAAAAGGTATAATATAAGCACATTCTGCTTACTTTAACTTTATTATTTCTTTAAACAAAACAATTCTTTCAGGAAAATGTATTTTTTAAATAAACACAACATAGCTAGATATATATTATAAATGCGAAATTTTGTGAGGATGTTTGTCCGTCTTTCAGCATAAAACAACTATGGATAGTTTTAATGAAACTTCTGATAATATAGCTTATACATCAGAATAACACATAGGCTATAATTTATAAAAGATATTGTGTGGTGTGTCCAAAATATAACGATATTTGTCAGTAAGTAGGAAAAAATTCTGCCATCTGCCGGCAGTATATTTTTATTTGTGAAGAAACACTTTTGTTTGGCCTACATAAAGTGGCTAAGCTTCTAATTAATTCCTGTGATCAGCATAGTCCCTAATTTTTTTTATTTCAGAATAAAACTAGGTTTTGAAGGGTTATAAATTGTTAGGGTTTGGTTTAGGCTAGGTTTGTTATAAATCTCTCTTTATTTGAATATGGTTTTTTTTTATGATTTTATTATGCACTTTTGGTTTGCACATCGGTTCTGGTACTTAAAGTAAATAAACTTTTCTCTTTTCACACTACATCCCATTTGGACAAATTTTCAAAAATTTGTTTTAGTAGTTAATGGATTAATTATAACACTATAATTTTTAATTGGAATAGGCAGATATTGCATTTTAAAAGTATAAAATAATTATAACTGGTAATACTGTATTTTTTGGAGTGAGTGAATATTAGCGTCGCACTGTTCAGCTACCACGAGGGCTTGGCAATGGACCCGCATGTTACGAACCATGGTCAAGAGTGGCGTGGATGACACCTGAGCTGGAACCCCCTGCCACAGCTACCACACCAACTTAGAAGGAATATCCCCTGCCAATTCTTAGCAGGAATATTTCTTTAGGAAGAAATCCTCTTCCAAAGATATATATGGCAGCACAGGTTCTATGATGAGTATTTTTAGCGGGGAAAGGCCCGGGCAGCTTTGTAGCAGATATTGTGTTTTTTCAGTGCATTGCAAAGATTATTTTTGTCGAATAAATAGTTTATGTCAAATTTAAGTGTCTTATGTTTTGTATGTTAATGAGGACCTTAAGCTTGATTTGACTATTTATTTTTAAGAGGTGATAGTGTATATAATTAATTTTACAGTGGAATATCTTTAGTGGTGGCAAAAAGCTTTAGCAGTTAAATTTCCCAAAGTGGAGTATTTTTGTTTATGTGTATATCCCTTAATTTTCAGTGTAGTGATCCAAAAAAATATTGCATGAAAAGAGCATACTGATGAAATCATAATGCAGTAAATAAAGCATTAATGTGCATAAGCTCCTACATAAGTGACTAGACATTTGCCAACTTAAACATGGGTAACATTTTGCTGTTTTGGTGAATATACGTACAATTTAAGCGGCGTGCTGAGTATTCTAATTTTAACATAAAATAAATGCAACGCAAGTAATATTAATTTATTTACTTTCAGATATAAAATTATTTACACTATTTTAGCGTTCATTACACAAAACTTTTAACAATGTGTTACTTTTGCTGAGCAGAGATCAGCTTAGGAGTAAGTATTTTTCAAAAATCGACCTTCAAGAACGTTACAGGGAGTTATAAATAAAAAAATTCTTTTTATCTGCTATTAGATCTACATACATAAAATTTAAGAAAGGTGTTTTTTTTTTCTTTCTTTTTTTTGTTTCCCAGCTGAGATATGCAAAAAGCTTTTTTTTTTTTTTAATTTGCAATTCATGTAAAATTAACTCATTAAAAAAATTCTTTATCCTTCAGTCTGTCTTGTTTAATTTTTCAGTTCACCCGTGCGAAGAACGGATATGCCAGCTAGTATTATATAAATTAGTTCATATCAACCACATAAAAGTTAAATTTTGCATAACTGTATTAGAGAACTACATTTAAAACTCATGGATATATAACTTTAAATGCTAAATATTTTCTTATACTAGAATTTTAAAGGTCTAAAATGAACCAAAATAATTTTTGGTACTTATGTATTATTGTAACCTATTGGCAACCTTACATGATAAGTACCTAAGGTTACCAATTCAAGTCATATATGGCACACGGGGAAATTAGGTCCTTAATTTGGCAAGTTATTAATAGAATTGACGATTGTTGCGATAATACATAAGTACCTAATTTTTATATTTACCTGTTATTGTCATAGCTGTGGGTGAAACAATGGAACGTGGACGAATGCAGAGGCTCAATTTATTAATTACTCGAAGAGTGTTGTCGTTTTCAAAATTTGTCCTATCCACTGCAACCAAAGACATTTCAGTAATGTGCACATTTTGTTTCCCCATAAGTGATGGCAATCCTGTTGCTTCCAAATCCATAAAAATAAGTGTAGAAATCTTTTGCTTAGGACCACTGTCCGGAAGCATCATCTCCATAAAAGCATCCATTGCTGTTAATATACAAAATAAGGGAATGTTTTTAAAAGTTTTAATGTTGGTGTAAATATCTTTCAATACATTTTTATAAACTGTAAAATAAAAGAAATGGTTAGATCCATTAATTTGGTGGCAATTTTTTGCCAATTCTTAGTGAGATTTTTGCAGAGTTGGCAACCCTGCCAACCAGAGAGGAAACTATAACCGTAATGTTTTCCTTCTGGTTTTTGGACAATGGTCAGTTTGAGAGGATGGTTGTAAGTGGCACGAATTTTTCCTGAGAATGGCTGAAAATGAAGCTACTATGGAACTTTTTTACTTATCTATCAAAGGTAATTGATTGGTGTCAGAATAAAGATTGAAAAGGTATCAGTATGAATACTAAAAAATGTGGCATAAATCTGTGCTTCATTATGAAAAAGTGAATGACTAATGGATACAATAGTGTTTTTTATAGTCAAAAGGAAGATAATTCCACACAAAGTGTATGGAACTGTTAGGAAGGGCACGTGGTTCAGTGTTTGCCACTTAAACATATGTAAGTAATATCTTATGCCTCGCTAGATATTGATTTGGTAGATCAATTAATGAATTTCTGGTGAATGATTTGAAAATCAAAAATATGATGATGGATTGGTGTATTTTACAGTGAGGTTTGCATGCCTTCTGTAATTAAAGATTGTTACAAGTAAAAGTAATGTGCTATTTTCACACAAAATTTTGTAATATTCAAAGTTTTAGCATAGTTACTTAAATATATCTTAAACATGCATTTCCTTCTTTTTTTTTTTAACCTTTTGCCTTATGGAAACCATGTATTTTTTTTTTCCAAAGAGGGGATTCTGGACTTTTCACAGATGCAAATCTCGTCAAGTAAACGTTAGTGTCAACAACACACATCAACCGTTCTAGTTTTAACAGGTTTTTTTTTTAACGTATTTAGGAAAAAGACATTACTTCTTAGAAAAGTCTACGACTTGTTTTAAAAATGTGCTGATAAAAAGTTACTAGTGGAAATATTCTGTTTGGTCTGTTATATCATTTTGGGGACTATTGCATGCGCTTTCAAAATAAAATCGTACAGTGACTTCCTTTGATGTCAAAAAAAATTCAGATTTCAGTTAGAATTACAAAGAAATTCCTTCAGAGTAAATTTTAGCACAGAATATGCTCTCTAAATTCTTCCATACATTGAATGTCTTGGTAAGTTATACAATATAATAAAAAGTAGTACAGAAATAAAAATGATAGATAAAATTCTATTCACTCTTAAATAAATGATTTTAAAATTGTTCTAAAGTGTGACTTCGAAGGTTGAAGTTTTTACACTATTAAATATTATGGCATCATATCTGAAAAGTAATTAAGACCATTGCTGATGAAAGAAAAAAGCATGAAGTAGAAGTTAAATATTGTAAAAAGTACCATTGACCAAAAAAAATCATTATACCCTTGCTTAGCCTATACAAATTTTCTTCTTTTCTGACAACAATTCCATTTTAGATTTTAAAAGAATGAAATGGAATTTTTGTCAACTGTTTTACCACTGTAAAAGTTATAGCAAACATTATAGATTATCCTTTCTGATAATTACTCTAGTTTAGAGTAAAAAAAATGAGAACAAATTCATCTTTCTTAAGAAAAAATGCAAATCTGATAAAAATTCAAACTTAATGTACAAAAGAATAAAATGGATGTTAGACACTTTTGCATTTAATTATAATTTTCAAGTAGATAAATAAGCCTTGTAATATTAAAGATATGTATATAGTTATGA
The DNA here is from genome assembly GCA_019973955.1 of Trichonephila inaurata madagascariensis. NCBI lineage: Eukaryota > Metazoa > Arthropoda > Arachnida > Araneae > Nephilidae > Trichonephila > Trichonephila inaurata. The sequence goes on from BMAV01022468.1 coordinate 23,986, forward strand.
TAATGATTACTTGAATAAATAACTATAAAATTTTTATTTACACACACTTTTTATTACAACACACACATATTATATATATAACTAAAGATGCTTTGTAATTGAAGTGAATAGTTTTGAATTTCAACTTAATACTTTCTCTGTCAAAATCTATCAATTCAATTATAAAATAATGCGAAATGTACCATTTTGCTGTTATATTCTGCATTCTCAAGATTGTATCCACAGAACTTCATTCAAAATAACATACAAATTGTTTAAAGTTTCCAAAACAGGCTGATCAAAAAAGTCTCTGGATTTCTCATGTAATCCAATCGTAATAGATTAATTACTTGAAAAAATATTAGAAAAATATCTTTTTTTTATTTCTAGCGTACACTAAAAATTACTCCCCAATCAAAGATTCCTTGTTACTTCTGATATTTTTAATTTAATTGGTGAAGCTACGCATTTTATAGTTCTGTCTGTCCAATGTCTTAATTTGTAATCTATATAAGTTTCCAATTTTGTTCTTGGAAGAATAAGCGACGAAAAAACAAGTGCAAGGAAGTTTAAAGCAAATTCTTGCAGTATCGATTAGAATTTTTGGTGAATAAGAGATAAGAGAGCTTGGGTTTATTTTTGTTTATTTGATCATAAACACAGAAGCAGAGTTGAGCGGATTAGAATGTACTTCCCTTAAGATGAAATAAAAAGGATACTGACATAATAGAAACCGGAAAGAGGCCGGACGTGTAATGCTCGATTTTGTCGAGGCACTCAAGTCTATAATCTGCAAAATATTTATATCTAAAAATTCAAATAAATTTTAAAAAAACATTGAAATTGTCCAGTAGTGAAGTTATAAACAATAAACACACAATATTTATTATAGATTATTAGATTCACACAAATTGAAACATTAGCATTATTCTCAACCAAGCATATCGTGAAAATATAATTTATTGCACTTTATTATTGTATTTATTTTGAATGTAGCCAATAATATATTAACAGCCAAATATAGCAACCCCGAAACAGAAGAGTTCGAATTCCAACACCACAAATAATAGGAATATGTGCTTCCAACGAAATCGAGTATTACACGTTCGGCCTTATTTGTTCCTTTTATCTATTAGACTATACAGTAGGACAATCCAATAGTATAAGGTGACCAGTTTTTTTTTACAATGAAAAGGAGGACGCTCGCTCGCGAAAATTTTAAGAAAAAGTTACAACGTAATACTATATGCAACATTTTAATAACTCAAACAAAAATACGCTATTTACGCTTGCATTCCTTTTAATTATTTACTTAAACGAGTATTTCCCCATTGAATATTTTTTTGTTGTCAATATATCATTTTCTATTACATCGGAAATTTCGGAGCAAAAAATATCCTTCATACTGAATTTTACGGTAAGTGCTGCAGCTAAAATATCAACATTCAATCTTCATTTCTCCCTTGCCCAAAAATCATTACCAACTGAAAAAAACTCTTTCAACTGCTGCATTGCTTACAAGGCAGCACAACGAAAACTCAACAAGAATAAATAAATTATCATAGGGAAAGTGTTCATTTTTTTTAAATGGTTAATTACTTCCTTTTATCAATTCTGGCATGCTGATTTTATATTGTTCCAATTTATTAGAATTTAAATATACATTTAGTCTTCTAATTTCTTCAAACAGACAATTGCCATCGATTTTAATATCAGGCATTTCTTTCGATTAAAACTCAACACAATTTTCCATATCTTCCCAATTTACTTGCGATGAAGTAAAAAAAAACACCATTAAAGACTGTTATTTCCTGTGATATTTGCTTCAGACCATTCTTCGACAGATTGGAAACATGTTTGGTTCATCTCTGAATAGAGAATAACAGATCAGTTTTAAAATATTGAAAAGGAGGACACTTTTCAAGGAAGGACAGAACCTATAATAGGAGGACGGTTAGTCCCCTTAAATAATACAAAAAAAAATGTGAAACAACCAGTGCTGGTTTATCTATGGGGCGGGCGCCCAGGCGCCCGGATAGGCTGGACTTAACCAGATTTTCTGGTTATAAATTTCGATCCGCCAGTACTAAGGGGGCCGGTAGATCTTTTACGCCCAGGACCCTAAATGAGCTTATACCGGCACTAGAAACAACCTTTCACTTTACACTCCTCTTAAATCTTGTTTTTCCATATTTTGTTTATTCCCAGAAGGAAAATATTTTCTTGTTAAGCAATTTTTGTTTCGTGTTAAGAGAATAAAAATGCATGAAAATACATAGTAGTCGGGGCCGTTGTTTTATTTTGTGTTAACCGATATTTCGTCTTAAGCATTTTCGCGTTAAACGTATTTCACTGTATTTATGTTTGTATACATGCAAAATAATGAAAACAAGAATAATAATTCATTCCGTTTAAAATTTCCTCTCTAATAAGTGTTGTAAGTGGACGAATCTAATATAAAAAAAATATATATATATATTGAGGCACGCGGTTATTATAACGTTTTTCCAAAGTAGTCATTTGGGAAAACAAGGTCATTTGAGTTGGCCATCCCTGAACTAGACAATTGCATTGCCCAAATTTATTTTTTTATTCCACAATAAGGGGTCGGCAAACTTTAAGCTGTGGCGTGTCAAACCAATCTACCAATATGAATCAGCGTGCCACATAGGGAAACATTTTGAACAATTCGAATCAAGCGATAATGCATGCTGAGTTACAGAATAGAGGTCAATAATATAAATAATTTAAAGCTTTATTATGTATTAATTTTGCATCATTCAAAGTTCTTTTTTAACATGAAAATAAACAACATAAAATAAAAACAAAACAAAAATAATAATTGAAATTGTGTATATTATATATTTTAAAATATATTTATTAAAATAAGAAATCGATAATATATAAAATAGAAGCATTTCCCTTCATTATAACTAAACTCAGTGGCGCGACAGCCCATGAGAGCCAAGGCCCACTATGCCCAACTCACTACACGCGTCCTTGGGCCCTGAGGTGCATGAGCAGATGTTCCGGTCAGGTGGTCAGTCTGACGCGAAACCCCCAGTGTTAAGTTCCCAAGCAAGCTTGGTACCCATTTATTGACTCTCTGAAGGGATGAAAGGCTGAGTCAACCTTTTCCAGCCCGGCCTGTGGTGTGGAATAGGGATGGCGATCTGAGATCGATTAATCTAAAAATCTATTTCTCGGGCCAAAAAAAATCGATTTTTTTTAATCGATATGTGGGATGAAGGGGATCTAGGATGAAATATTGATTCAATGAATCGATATTTCATCCTAAAAATCAAAAATTCGATTTTTTCTGTTTTGGTAAAAAACCCTACAAAAGGGAAAATTAAAAACACTATTTATCGCGGCGGGTTTTGCCCCCTGAAGTATGATCTATACTTTACTGACAAGAACAAAAAAAACTATTTATCATCACGTTCACTCACTAGCCATGGTGTGTATGAATATCGTGGATCATCTGTTCCTCTTGAGCGCCTTTTTTCGATTGCGGCATCAGCAAGTGATGAGCGGAACCGATTGGATCCCATTAGACTTGACAGACTGTTGTTTCTAAAAAGTTTAGGTATTAAACATTGGGAAATATAAGCTATATAATCTATTTTCTAAGCTTTTTTTAATGCAACAAATACATTTAGAAAATGAAAATGTCTTCTTCTATATCTGATACTTTGAAACGGTAATAAAAATAACTGTAATTGACGAATTCTCTGAACTAAAAAATCCCCTGATTTTACTGATAAGAGATCATTTATTATGGTATTTTTCCTGTTTTTCTTGAAATGGATTTATATTTAGATTGTAAATGCAGACTTGGAAAAAAATCGAATTTTTAGAAATCGATCTTTTAGACCTCGATTTTTTTGTGAATCGATTCATCAGGTTACAATTCGAATCGATTTAAAAATCGATCTTTTTCGCAAAGAAACGCCATCCCTAGGGTGGAAGCGTGATGCACTAACCCTTTAGCCACTGGGCTTCTCCCTTCATTATACTTAAATAAAAAGATTAATGGGAACCTAGTGCTTGCACACCTCTTTGCTTTCATATCACAAAATCAGGGGTGTAATGTGTGGCTCTCAATTTGACATGATTCTGAGCTTTCAGTTGTAAAAGAATTTCTGTGCGGACTCGAAATATGTTTCAGGAGAGGAAAGAATTTCTACTCAGATATGTAGAACCAAAAACGACAAAGCAGAGTACATGTAATTTTCTCTCTTCGAACAATTACATTTCTTCAGTTATGACATCCAATGATTTACAAAATAGTTGTAAATTTACCTTTAGAGATCTTTCAGATTTTTTCGTAATTTCTTAAATGTTCATAATTCTGAAGACGTATGCCAAAACGCGGACCATTACAAATTTACCAACTTCCAACCCCTCAAAAATTGACAAATTTGTAAAGTAGTACAGAGTGCCACTGAGAATCGTAACGCATGCCATAGGTTGCCGCGACCCCTGCTCTGCAATAACTTTTTCTTGTTATGGGATTCCCCCCCATCCTCCGTCAGTATCTTAAGCACCTTTGTATTATTACGTGATGATTTCACGCAATCTAATGCTTTTCAAATATATGAAGTGTTTTTGTTTTGTTTTTTTTAGTCATAATATGACATCCTTTTATGTCATATCCTATAAATTGATGGAAATTATAGTTTTTACTGTAAAGCACAGGTGTCGTCCTCGTCACTTGCCCACGGTTGAAAATTACGTGATCCGTCGCCAAAAGCCCTCCAGTAGCTGAATAGTGCGACATTAATATTCACTCACTCCCGCTAATCATTTTATTATATATTATAGTGTTATCAGGTATGAGAGTGGAGAACACACGCACACACTACACACACACACTGTGTGTGAATGTAAAAAGTTAACGTCAAATGACATTCAAACAAGAAAAATTTCTCTCGAAATCATAATTTTGCAGTTCATTTGTCTTTCTTTAAAAACATTTTTCTTTTCCTCATTGAAATAAAAATATTTATTCTTAAAGTGAGGATAAATATTACACGTTAATGCAGTGCTTCTCAAACTTTCAGTACTGGCGCCCCCCTTTTCAATCACAATTTTTATCGCGCCCCTTTTCAATCACAATTTTTATCGCGCCCCCCTTATACGTTAATAATGCATTGAATGCAATAATAATGCACTTTGACGCTAAAGCTACATTCTTTATTATAAACCGTACAAATTAATAACATAAGCATTAAATTTTGTATATGTTACTTTTAAGCAAAAAAAAAAATTAAGTAATAGGATAATAATTATGTTATTTTTCCTTTCTCTCTCTATATATAATTTTTAGATTGGAACATACTGCAAAATGCGCTGGCTGCTTAGAAGACAAAATATAGATATCAGCTAAATATAGAAAAAGAACTCAGAGGGTCAATTTCTAATCATAAGCATTCCTTTGAAAAACTTTGCTCTGCAAGACAAGAAGTAGCTAATACTTATTAAAAAAACTTGTGCTCTTAATTTAGTATTAATTAATTAGTTATAAAATACTCTGTGCAGCACTGATACATTAAAAGTATACCGGCTGAAGTACCCGCTCTTTACACGAGCTCATTTATAAGAAAATAAAACATTATTGATATAATCGCTGAATTATAAGGAGAGTAAAGCCAAGTGCACGACAATGTTTACAAAAATGTAAAATGATTTTTTTTAAATGATTGCTCAAATTATAATAAGAGTTTTAAGGAACTGTAATTTTAAGCCTCACCGAATTAGCATTTAGAATTGATGTTGAATAATGTACAATAACATAAAATTCTGATGAAGAATAATTGTATTTCTTTTTTTAATATTTAAAGCGAAAATACTTCAACATGTTTTAACCCTTTAGCAGGCGCTCACTCGATACTAATGGGCAATCGGGGTTATTGAGTCACCCCAATCCTTTTTTTATAATTATTTTTATAGTACACAATAAAAATCGTAATTCCAGTGAATAATTTAATTAAGATTATTTATTTCCTACTTTCAAAGACTTTTCAATTTTTCTTTGCTTATTTTAGGAAAAAATCCAAGAAAACTGAACTAAAATGTTTCATATGTGCGTGACCTTAAACAAGGACACAAATCACAGACACTTTTCACTAACATTACAGGAATGTTATTTGCATGCAAAACTGTCATATTTTGTTCAAGTTATTGTAATTTTACAGTCCTTTGATGTTCGACAAATAGCATGTTGAACTTTTTCTTGCTTGTGTGTTTTTGACAAAGCAAAGTGTGTTTTCTGATACTTATGGCTTCATACTTTAGTTGATGGAGTTCTTTTGGTAGCATTTGAAAATTTTTCTTTCGTTACATGTTCATCGCTTTTCTCAAATTTACTTTAATATGCATTATTTCAGCAGGTTCGTCCCTTTTTTTATCAGTTTTAACATCTTTCAATAGAAATCAAAGATGCCCATTTCTTTTATATATATATATATATATTCTGATCATTTACCAAACATTTACCTGCTCATCATTCTCATTTACCAAACCACAATAAGTCGTACAACAAGGCAATCAAAGTCACTAAGTTATTCACAGGGGGATGTAGCATGAACACAAAAAAATTTTTTGGGAAAAAAAGTGATCGCACCGGGAATTCTGTCAAAACAAGTACCTTGAGAGTTGTAAAACGTTTGTCACTCCCAAAAGAGGAGATATGTGACAAATATATTTTAGTTCACGTTAAGACTGTCAAACAGGAGGATAGTGTCAGGGCCATTGGTAACAATTAAACAGTTTTCACAGAATTACTGATTTCGTGCACTCTGTGCTCGGCGTGACCGCTCCGGGATTAAGTATTTATTACAATATGGATGTTCTAAAAAAATTGTGTAAAAATTTTTTCATTATGCTTTATATGTTTGGGAATACTCATAAAAATAAATCTTGGCCAAGTAATCCTTCAAAGTGCTCTCTGTGCTTTTCCAAAAATCATAAAAATATTTTACAAGGAAAAAGTGCAGCAGAAATAGTTTATTTACAACTTCCCTAAATGAAAAAACAAATACATAAGAGCAGGGACGTACAAGTAAGTTCGAAGGTCAAATCGCAGCAAATATATTCTGCTGCCTACAGCTGATGTACAATATTTCAATAATATAACAGTGATGAATTTTTTATCTTCCTAAAATTTTTTTGATTATGGGTCTGGGTTTTGTGTTTTCTCTGTGAAAGAGTAGTATTTTAAATTTGTAAAGGCAACGTAATAAAAAAATCTCTCATCATGGGATTACAGCAAATTAAATAAAATGTTTTTTATTTGGTTATAGTATCTCAAAGATAGCTAATGAGGTTTTGAAGTAGAAGCTTTTATTTTTTATGACGTAATATCGCAGATGATATATATAAATTATATCAGTATAAATGTGTACTTTTTTTATTATGTCAAAAAGTATTTTCTTTTACTTCATACCAGCAAATAAATTGTTTTTAATCTTTTATTTTCGATATGCTCGCGCCCCCCTCGTAGGTTAATCGCACTCCCCAGGGAGCGCGCCCCACAGTTTGAGAAACACTGCGTTAATGTTATAAAAATCTTATTAACTCAAACTCGGTGGCGCAACAGCCCATGAGGGCCAGGGTCTACTGTGCCCATCCCAGTATACGAGACCAATGGGCGCTGAGGTGCATGAGCAGATGTCCCGATCAAGTGGTCAGTCTGAAGCGAGACCCCGAGTGCTTAAGTCCCCAAGCAAGCTTGGTACTCATTTATCGACCCACTGCAGTGGGAATGAAAGGTTGAATCGACCTTGCCGAGACCGGGAATAGAACCCGGAAAAATCTTATAAAAAGAGGAATTAATTAGAATAATGACTTAGAGCAAGGGTCGGTAACCTATGGCACGCTTAACTTGCGGAACAATCTTCAGTGGCACTCTACACCAACGGTCGCCAAAGTCATGGTCAGCGAGAAAATTTCGCTAGTCCCCAGAAAAACGTGGAATATACTTATTCATCAAGTTATATATTTTAAGATGCATTGAAACATAATTCAATTCATAACAATACGTGAAAAGTTATAAGAGAATGTTACTTGTAGAATAATGCCACTTCATAGAATAACGCCACTGTAAATAAGTCGTACTGATGTAGCTGCATTGTTTTAGCTACATGTTTTATCAAGGAACGTGAAATTGACTGTATATATGACGTGGTGGGGTGTAAATGGGAATAAAGGGAAGGGACGGGGACTGGGATTCTTTACTAAGTCACTATTATCAAGAACACGTTTATGATAGATAAAACAAACACAAAATTCATACAAAGATTCAATTGTCGAAGTTTGAGCAATTAGGGAATGAAGAGTATCATTGCTCGTCATGCTCATTAAAGTCACTTAAAAGGTTCGACATGGCCCATCTTGAAGATTGTTCGTGTTTCGCTAGAGAGGGCGGAAATTCTCGGAATATGGATAGAGTCCTAAATAAAGGATTAACCAGACTAGAAAAAAAGTTTTTGGGAATGAGAAAAAAGCATACGAAGTGACTGGACATCGCGCAATTGATCGCAAATTTAAATATTTGGTCCGCCAACACTTCATTTACACACTGCACTATAATACCGTGAAACAATTCAACATCGAAAAGGCTTTCCCCAAGAATCACCTGGTATTAATTTAAACGTGTTTTTTGAAATTACACTGAAACTTTCCAACAAACAAAGCATTCTTGTCACGAATTTTATCATTTTATAAGGGAATTTATTTGAGTATACTCGTTTCCTTTCGATGTTAAGTTGCCTGAGATGGCTGGAAGTTTATCATTAGAGGAAGAAGCAAGTCACAGCGACATTGCCATCGTTCGATAGCCATGACGATTGGTCACTAGAGCTGAATAGGTTAGATAGCGGGAAAGGGGGTGTATTCGAACCGTAGTAAGTGCTGGTATTTAAAATCTTCTCATACTTCGCGTACCGGTTTATTGTCTCCCGCTTTATTTCAGGATCTTTTTTGATTGATTGAACTTGTGTTGTTGTTGTGTTAATGGTCGATCCGTTTACCAATCGTGGGGTTTCAGCGTAAGTTAAGGGGTGGGATTCTGAAAGATGAGAATTTTTAAAATTTTTAAATTTTACTTTATTAAGAATTTAGCAGATTAAGATAACGAAAACAAACATATTAAGTGAGAATAAACCAAAATACGAGTCTTAACTAACTCAGATCGCGCAATTAGATCCTTATCAATTTAAATATATTATATCCCCAATCTCGTTAATAAATACTAGCGTTCAGTATAATCTTCCTACCTTGGTTGAATACTCAACGGATCAATCACTTTCAGATAGGCTGTTGGGCTCGCGTGCAATAGTATGCACCTTGTAGTAATGGCTAGATATCCGTGATTCTTTGGTAGGCCGTCAAATTACACTTAAACCTTTTCCAAACAGAACTTTCTCTAAATTGCCATCCTTGCTCACTAAAATTTCTATCCTTTTAAAGGTTATCTTATTTGCATCTATGCTTCGTTTCACTTCTTGGATTTGGGTTGGAAAAGTTTTGCCATTAATCGTGGCCATCAAAGAACATAGAGAGTTATGTTAGAGGAAGAACGCGAGAGATGTCACAACACTATTAATTGGGTCCAAATATCCGTAATCTTATTTCAAGTAAGCAGGAACACCCATCACACTAGGAATGTATAAAGCTAAAAGTTTGATGTACTTAAGTCATTTTTTAATTGTTTTGTTTTAACATTTTTTGTTTATTTTATTATGGTTCATTAATAAAGCGTTCATATAATTTGGTTGGAATTAATAGTTTCATTTTATTAACTAGGCACATTTTATGTGTTCTTAGATAACAATTCTTTGTATAAATATATTTAACACTTAAAAATTCTATTAGTGGTCCAAGGCAACCCCGGTCTATGGACCGGTACCGGTCTGTGGATCAAATGGTGCCGGGCCGCCTAAAGAACATTAAACTATTGCCATTTTATTTAAAGTGGCGCATTTCTCTCGTATTTGCGCAACTTTCCACAGAAATCACTTTATATTCCAAGTTAAATCATTTTTATTCATTTTTGGTGTAACTATATTTTATTCTGAAGGCATATTTAAATGTAACTAAATTAAAATTGTTAAATCAAAACAATATAAAATATAAACAATCAACGTGTCCCACCCTCAGCGGGGCGCGGTAAAATTATCAAGCGTTGACCGGTCCACAGCGATAAAAAGGTTGAGGAGCACTGGTCGAAGAGATTTAAATTATGAATCTACTGATCCGTGAGGTCAAAAAGTTTGGCTACCGCTGCTCTACACTACTCTTTTATGACATAAAAATATATAAATGATTCTACTGAATCAGCTTGCGAGTAGTACAGTGCTTCTCAAACTTTCAATACTTGCGACCAAATATTCAATCATAATTTTCATCGCTCCCCCTCCATACAATAACAATGTATTGAATTCGATAATACGATACTTTGACGCTAAAGCTACTGTACAACTTTAACATATTAAGTGCTTCCGGCGTATATAAAGGTTTCATTCAGTCAGTGTGTAAATTGCCCCGGACGTATAAATACGTCTTTCCGAAAAACGATCTGTTCTGTTCATTGCTATCTATAAAATTTTTCCGAAGGTTTTGGAATGCAGTAAAATGAACTTGACAGGGTTTGCGAAGGATTTACTTATTTCAGAGAATTTTCTTATTTATTCCCTGTCTCCTCCTCCCCCCCAATTCCCCACATACGTTTGTATACGTGCAAAACGGTGGCATTAGGGAACGAATCGCGAAACTTTTAATCAGCATTTAAAGGATTAATTAGAAACCGCACAAATTACGTATCAAGATAAGCGTCAATGTTCGCATATAATTTTATATATGAAAAGCCTGTGGGGTTACTAGTAATTATTAAACTTATTCCTAGCTTAGTATTGTTAAATTAATTATAAAATGCATTGTGCAGTACTTATACATTTATAAGTGTATTAAAGTGCAAATGCTGTTTATTTATTTTTTATTATGCCAGAATGTATTTTGCTTACTTTCAATAAATTAATAATTTTTTTAAATAATCTTTTATTTTTCGACTATTCAATATGCTCGCGCCCCCTCCAAGGGTTATCACGCCCCCTAAGGGGGGCGCGCCCCACAGTTTGAGAAGCCCTGGTGTAGTATGTGTGCTTTATGAAAAATAAAACAGTATCCTCTGTTCAAATGGGAATCATTCTTAATGTTAAGTATTCAATGCAAATCAAAGCGATTGTATAATACTCGTGAAAGGAAACATTACTTACTGCTGTGTCGTGAAAAAAAGAAGCTTCATAAGTACTAACCCCCCTGTTGTCTTTTCCCCATAGAAGCATTTGGCCCTGACTATAAGAGGGAAAAACACAAGTGCCAAAAGAATGAAGCAAAATTTTTTTTCAAACGTGTGACGGGACTTGATCGCGCCTTTCACTAAATCCTCTTGGGGAATCTTTGGGGCCAGAATGGCATTTCATTCCTACCAACTCAAGAAGAAAACGTGATATGCAGATTAGGAATGAGTTTATATATTGGAGCTTTAGCATTCGCGAAGCCATTATGATACCGGTCTGGGGGTATCATCTCTTTATCCACGTGACCTAGATTAGTTGGAATAAAAGATTGACCACTCAAACCTTCCATAATGAACTTAGTTTATTATTGTCTCAATTTATATTAAGCGATGCAACACAAGTCTCAGAGGAAAATGATCAGGAGTGATATGACGTAAATAACAATTCTTAGCAAATAGCGCATTAAATCCTACTCACAATCTTTATGATAAATTAACTTGCAAATCCTTATCTATAGCCGATTCCTTAACTAACTAGAGTCCGTTCTATCATTAAAGTTTAATATTTATCGCTTACCGATATTCCACGGCGAACAGCTGTGACGGCTCACGCGTCCTTTCTGTAACATAACCTCTGGGTTCCTTGAGGGCCAAGATTAATGGCAAATCTTTTCCAACCCAAATCCAAGAAGTGAAATGAAAGTATAGATGCAAATAAGATAGCCTTTAAAAGGACAGAAGTTTTAGTAAGCGGGATGGCAATTTAGAGAAAGTTCTGTTAAGAAAAGATAAAGTGTAATTTGACGGCCTACCAAGAACCCACGGATATCTAGCCATTACTACAAAGGTGCATACTATTGCACGCAGAGCCCAACAACCTATCTGAAGGTGTTTGAACCGTTGCGTGGAATTCAAGGTAGGAAGATTATTTTTCGAATTCGTAATATTATTAGGATTGAGTAGGTGGATAATATAATTATTTAGATAAGTGATCAATTGCGCGATCTGTTTTAGCTACGGCTACGTGTTTTGGTTTTATTCTCACTTAATATAAGTTTGTTTCAATATATAAGTAATTTAAGTTAAACTCTTAATAAAGTCATATAGAATTCTAAAATGTCTCTTCATTTCGAGAATCCCACACCTCTAACTTACCTTGACCCAAAAAAGATATGGTCGACAAAGATCAACCATATCACACAGCTACCAATCTTTATATCTTCTATATATTACAGTAATCCAACTTGATCCTGGCTACTAGGCAACCTTCTGGTTTGTTTGGAACGACTTTTATATGGCTCCTATAATAGTTTACGGCCTCCAGCTGAACTCTTTAAGACCTCTTTAAGACTACCTAATAATTCCTAAGACTTTTTCACGAATGCTAAAGCTCCAATATATATACTCATTTCTAATCTGCATATAGCGTTTTCTTCTTGAGTTGGTTGGAATGAAATGCCATTCTGGCCCCAAAGATTCCCCAAGAGGATTTAGTTAAAGGCGCAATAAAGCCCCGTCACAAACGTTTTGCTGATGAGATATAACGAAAAGAAAAATATTATCAACATGCATAATTTGGATTGAAAATAAACTCGGTGAAAAAAATCATCTCTGCGCCATATTAGGTGTGGGACAAAAGTGAATCTTATTGTAATTCAGAATCATGTGTAATATTTAGGTCACAAATTATACCCCCGATATTACGATATTAAGTAGAACTTAGCAGCGACAAGGTTGGCATTAAAAAAATCTTTTTATTTTTCATTTAATTGTGTTGCAGGGATACTTAGTATATATTTTATATTTATTTCTTAATTTAATAAATATTCTTAAAAGATATGTAATTGCTATGCACAGTTTTAATTTTTTATTTAAGTTGAAGGAATAGTTACATTTTACGTTGTTTATTTTTATATTTATATAAATATCTTATTTAAATTTTGCATAATTAATATGTATTAAAACTCCAAATCTGTATTTTTAATATCTATTTCTTACCTCTGCATAATTTGCTACGGAAATCGAATATTTGGTTCAGTGTGGCATCCTGAATCAAATTGGTAGATTGGTTTGACACACCCCAGCTAAAAGGTTGCCGACCCCTGGCTTAGAGTTTTAAGGAATAAAATTAATCTCCCCACAAAAGTTGATTATTTTGTCAAAATACAATTTTCATTTTCTCTAAAAAGATTCAATAATATCGCCCATCAAGTATAGTGGTTAACAACGCTGACTGTTGTGTCGTAGGGCCTGGGTTCGAATCCGGGAGAAGACATTGATGTTTGTAAATGTATAGTGTCTTCGCGGCATGGGGGTACTATAAATAGCCGTCGAGCCGCACGTCATCTCGTGAGGTTGTTGGAAAAGGAAGAGAGGTGGGAGGCCCCTGACCACCCCTAGTCACAGGAATATCAGGATCACAGGAAACAAATATCATAGGAAAAACAATTTTCAATGGGTTTTTTTGACTTTGTCGCAAGTAAATCGGGCAGATATAGAAAATTATGGCGAGTTTTTATCCAAAAAATGCCTGATATTAAAATCGATGACAATTGTCTGTTTGAAGTAGAAAGAAGACTGAATGTACATTTAAATTCTAATAAATTAGAACACACACACATTTGGAAAATCAACATGCTGAGAAATTGGTAAATGATGGGTGAAATTACTTAACCCATTTCAAAAATGAGCACATTCCATATGAAAATGTAATTATTCTCTTGTTTAATTTACGTTGTGCTGCCCTGGAGCTAATGCAGCAGTTGAAAAAGTTTTTTTCAGTTGGTAATGATTTTTGTGAAGTGACTAGCCAGAAATCAAAATTGAATGTTAACATATTAGCTGCAGTGCTTACCGTAAAATTCAGTTTGAAGAATATATTTTGCTTGAACTTTTCGATATATTAGAAAGTGATATGTTGACAAAAAAATTAATCATTCAATGGAAAAATACTCTTTTAAGATAATAATTAAAAACCATGTAAGCATAATTAGCGTGCTTTTGTTTGAATTAATAAAACGTTTCAGATATTTAAGTTGTAATTTTTTCTTAAATTTTTCGTCCTCCTTTTCACTGTGAAAAAAAAATTGGTCATCTTACAATAAAGAATAATAGCGTTAGTTTTAATACTGCAAGCGAGAAGACTAAAATTTTTTAAAGTAAAAGAACACGCCCTTTATTTAAGAGTATTAAGTATAAAAATATGGATGTGTCAATTTTAAAAAGAGTTTTGGGAAACCTTTTTCATTATGATTAATACATTTAAGAGAGTACTCATTACTATAAATTTTCTCGAAATACTTCTGTAAAACCTCTCAGTGCGCTTTTTCCTAGCATTGTTAAACTCTTTAATAAAAAAAACCGTAACAGACATAGACTTTGAACCTAAAAGAAAATGAAAGCGATGCCAGTAAGTTCGAAAGTCTAACAAATGTTTTTCAAATATATTCAGATGCCTTGTGTTTGGATTAATCCTTCCAATAAAGCCATAAGCAACATATTTAGGAGCGGTGAGAAGTTAATCCATGTTTTCTTTTCTCCCTACAATTAATAATAACAATGAGGAATTTCTTATCTTTCAAAAATTAGATGCTGAGTTTTGTTTTGTCTTTAAATGAGTAGTCTTTAGGCTTAAAAAGAAAACATAATACAAAATCTCTCATTATCCAGTTGCAGTAAATCAAATAAAATGCTTTTTTGATTTGGTTATTGGATCAAAGATATTTGTGTTGCAGCCGATCGTTGATTCGACCGTACTTTTTATCAGCTGTCTTAGCTGCAACCCGATTGGCCAGGATAAACCTCGCCAACCTCCTGATCTGACAAAGTTAATTTTTTCTATGCTTAGCATCATCGCCAATTTAAATTTTCACACGTATTATTTAATTTTATACTTAAGTCACAAAAGTATATTTTATTTCAATTGCTCCGACTTTGAAGCTATTTTTCTCTATTTTAATGCATTTTACTATTTTAAATTTCTATTTTCCCAAAAAATTTCCAGTATTTTTATTTTATCTTTAAAGCATTTAATTTTAACAAAGGGCAAAAGTCAATTAATTACAATCATTGTAGCCCGAAAGAGCTGGGTACTCAAGTCATCCACAACAACGATATTATTTAAATTCTCTAAAGCAGTGGTCTCCAACCCGCAGACCGGTACCGATTCGTGGATCAAATACTACCAGTCCGCTCAAGAAACATTAAATTATTTCCATTTTATTTACTACGGCATATTTTTCGGTTGATTTGTCGAATCGGCCGCTTCTCGAGCCAAGTGTTTTCTCGCCAAATCGATAAATGCGCTAAATCTGGTAACCCTTCTGAATTTGTTCACCAGTGAAGGAGAAGTCGTTTTTGACAAAAACGTGCCAAATACGCGATTTTTCTAAATTTGGTGGAGAAGCGGCCGATTCAACAATTTCACCTATTTTTCTTGGGTTTGGGCTACTTTTTATGAAAATCACTTGTATGTTAAATCACTTAATATTCATTTTTGGTGTAGCTATATTTTATTCTGAAGACACGTTTAAATACACACACAATTAAAATAAAATTATTAAAACAAAACAATCTAAAATATATAACCAATCGAAGTCCTCCCCCTCAGTTGGCCGCGGTAAAATTATCAACGTTGACCGGTCCGCGGCTATAAAATGGTTACTTCATTAATTTCTTGCTTTTCTATTTCCAAATCTACATGTGATAGGATGGCTTAATTTTTCCTTTCCCCTCTTCGAATCTTGCTATTCCTTTTTTTCCCCTTCAATTTCATATGTTTTTTTTTAATGCTTTACTCCTGCTTTTTTTTGGTTCCCGTGTTTTGACCAGTGTTAGCTCCCCCCCCCCTCTCCCTCTTTTCCTTCTGCATTTTTGGAAGTATGGCTTGCCTTCCTTCTCGGCTGTTGTTTCAGCTGCCTTGGGGTGCAATGATATAGGAGAAGGGGGTGGAGTGGATGTGGTGCCTCTTACCCTTTTGTCCCGATTTCTTAAGAACGTTTTTAATTTTGCGAGTTTATTAATGTAATATTTCTACGATACTTTGTAAGGCACCCAGACGGGGGTGCCCCAGTTCTAAGTTATCCTCGCGACCTGAATCTGTGGGAATGAACGAACCATATCGTTTATCTTAATATCTCTTTTTTAAGATCTTAACTTAAACAATATACAATAATAATAATAATCAATTTAAGTGAATCTGAAGTGAAGAGACACACAACGCGTATTACTAAATAATCGCGTAACTGATCACTACATCTAACTCTACCGACTGTTTCTAATCTCAGTAACTACACAGTTCTTAATAACTTAATTTAACAATCTTACCGCTATATCTTGGGTAAACAAGCAATTCGCTTGATTCTAATTGACATGGCTTTTATCCTGGGGGAATGGCATCCACCGTTAACTTGATCGCACAGGTACAGATAGATTAAATCTTGAACGCGGGATTTCCTCTCACTTTAACTTAGGCGTTTTGTAAACATATGTACATATACTTCGTATATTCACTTCTCAAAGCCACTCTGCATACGCTAAACTTCTACTATTTATAAGATTCCTAATTTGAATATTTACGCTTCTCTTCTCGAGTTGGTTGGAAAAAATTGCCATCCTGGACCCAAAGAAACCCAAGAGGACAATTAGTTGAAATCGCGATGAGCCCGTCACATTCCCCTCCAAGAGGAAAAACGTGATTTATTCGAGGGTCTTAATGGCCCTTAAGAAATTACGTGAACAAACTTTACCTTTCAATATTCATCTCAAATTTTAACTTTCAATATTCGTCTCAAAATTTAACTTTCAATAGCCACAATAATTTTACTCAAATAACTACACTAAAATTATCATTTATGACTTTACTCATTTCAGATTCACTTGTACATACTTTATGAAGGTGTATCTCATTCGGGCAACGGACCTAGGGAAAAAAAGGCATAGAGCTTGTGCCATAAAAACAGGCCATACACAAACCGATCTGAAAAAATACAACTTTCAATCAAGTACGAAACATTACAATCTTCTAGGTTCCTACAATATACATCTTTCTACCTAAAAAAAGAAAACTGCCTCTTCAAAACATCAGGGTCAGCCACCCTGAAAGAAAAACTCTTAAAATATTTTGTAACAACAATTTTTTTCACACAATACAATATGACTTGTTTCATCTAAAATTAATCTGAATTCCGGATGCAAAAGCATGGTTTTATGTTTTCAGGATAATTCTGCTCATAACAAAATAAATAATTTCGAATTTAATTCTCTTGCTTTTATAAAATCTATCATTTCCACAGCATCGTTTTAAAAGTATTTTAATGTATTCTTTATTCATTTTACTACCGTGATACACTGTACCAAAAAAGATGTTGCGATTAAACTTTTTTTTCCTTTCTCCAGTCTTTTCTATGTTCATTAGAATCAAAAATGGGGAATTGGCTCTCATGTGCAAACAACATATGATTCCAATAAAATAGCTGCATCATCATTGACTTTGGTGAAATAAGTCTTAATTTTCTATTCTTTGGATTCATACAATCTTTTTGCAGAATGTCCTTTTAAGGTCTATCCTTCTACCCTAAAATCATGATTTTTTTTTTAAAAAAAATTACAATTTTTTTATGATTTTATTTTATAAGCCATCTTATTAGCTTTATAAAAAATACCAAGTGTTTTATTTTCCATTCACTAGAACAAAAACTACTACTAAGTGTTTTAGTAAAAGCAGATGCGCGCGCCATAACTTTAAAATGCGTTTTATTCGAAATGTGTTTTTTTTTTTCGATAAGCTCAAACGAGGACAGCGATTGCTTAAAAAGTTTTGAAAATAATTTGCTGAAATTTTTTGTGTATGTTCTGTATAACAGTAGAAGTGTTTTAACCTTCAGATTTATAAATCTCTGTTTCATTACAATATTTATTACAGTTCTTTATGTGAATATAATCACTGTTTTTTTTTTTAAGCATTTTCATATAATAACTAATATAAAGTGCTCTAGTTTTTGTAAAAAGTAAAATATCTCCTATCCTGAAGGTCATTTCAAAAAGGAACGGCAAAAGTAATACATCAAAATTGAAAAATTGAGAATTTTGTTCATTTACTATTTGTACAGAGCGGGCTCCGTTTATGTAATTTTTTTGTCAATTTTGACCCATTTTAGTAGTTATAATTTCTTTTTCTCTTTTAATTTTAACTTTTTTTTCTTTAAAATGTACTAAATAAATCTAAAAACCACAAAAAATCTCCATATCTCCATTTTAAAAAAAGTTGCCACAAGTAGTCGGATACCTTAAACCAGCTGATCTAAGTACTCGTTTAATAGTTTCGAGTAAAATTAAAGATGAAAATTATATTGATTGAATTTTATAGTAACTTTTACAGAGTTCAAACGTTGATTCTTTTTACATTTCTTTTAACTATAAATCTGGGTTTTTTTTTTCCGAGTTAGCTTTATCGAGCAGACGATTTTACTCTTTTTATAATTTTTTTCCTTTTTCAAGCGCTTTGTAAAAACAGTAAGCAAACCAGCTGGATGAAATTCCTAATTTGGCGCAGCTGTTATTCCACTTATATAATAAAACTACCTCAAACGATATTTTAACTGTTGAGAGTGCAGTATCCGTCCAGTAGCACACATTTAATTTCTATTGAATATCTAGCTTTAATTCATTGACAAACATTAAATTTCAATTTATGTTCCCTTATTTGACTTAATAACTTACTCAGTTTTAAGGCGAATATTTATTTCTCTTTGCCGTTTCTTTATAGAATCTTTGAAGAATCAAGTGTAGAGTTTAAAAAAATTAAAAAACAAAATTTTATACAGCATTTGCCCATTGAATGAGATGACGATCCGGAATTCAAAATAGGTTTGCGGGATAAAAATTATTTGCCTTTTTAATATAAACAATTACAGCTGTTAATAAAATGTTTTTTCCTTTTGAATGCAAAACAGCTCGAAAACTTAATAAAATGTTTTAGTAATGATGATCCACGCACTTTGATAGGAGTTATCTGCATTCCACCTTCCACTGCTGGCTGAGGCGATATAGGAATTATTTCAAAAGCATGGAATAAATGCAATTTGTCGCTTCTTACAAACTGAACGCTTTTTTTTTTTTTTTTGTTTAATGGTGCTGTTTTAAAGAAGGGGTTTTCAACATGGGGCACGCGGATCATGAATGGCGCGTCGAAATCATATTAGTGGCCCATCAGTTGAATTTGAGGCAATTTAAAGGAAAAACTGCTTTGTTTGCTGTTTGTCGTAAAAAAACGCAATTTTTTCTTTTATTCTTGTATTTAAACATTTCACTGATGTGTGTAGGATGTCCGCTAAAAATAAAATTTTCTGAAAATGACGAACTTTTCAAAAATGTCACTATATTTTAAATAATTTTAAACATAAAAAAAAATCTTTTCTATGTATAAAATCTGAGAAGTTTTCTGGGTCCCCCCCCCTTGTATGGGCCACGGGGAGTAATTAATTACAAATTAATTAATTATTAATTACAAATTAATTATAGTGTTTGAATAGTAACGTCGCACTGTTCAGCTACTCTAGGGCTTTTGGCGTGATCCTCGTAATTTTGAACCCTGGTCAAGTGACGGGGACGACACCTGAGCTAGCATCCCTTTCCTAACTTCCACGTCAAGCCAACGGGAGGACGTTTTAGCTCTCGACAGATTTAACATGCATCGCTCCCCTACACAGCGGATCTTTAGTGGGTTGGACTCGAACTCATGACATGCCAGCCACGACTCTGTACCTTGACAACTAGGCTACCGCGGCCACAAATTATTTATAAGAATACATTTAATGCGAAATTTCAGCTCCATGATTTTTGATGTTTTCGTTTATATTAAATCGTAAAAATGATAATGCCTCACGTCTACATTTTAAACTTTCGATTTTTTTTTATCATTTCTATTTTTGTTAATGCTGTAAATCTGTTCACAAAAATAAGATTGAAAAGTTTGAACTTTTTTTAAAAGATTTTTTTGGCTATTATGGATAATCCCTCTAATTTTAATCAAAATAATTATTTGTTTTTTGATTTTTTTGAAATTAAATCTCGACTTTTAAAAAAGGGAGATGTTACGTGGAGTCGGGGAATGCCTTTTTTTCCTCCTTTTAGCCCTTTAAAACTATTTTCTGAAAATTAATTATTGTTTGTTTATTTAAATATTTTGTGTTGTGGAACGTAAGAAAAATTAAAAATAAGATTGGTTTTGTTTAAAAATCCCCAATACCAGGGCGCAAAAGGGGGTTGAAAAAACGTAAATTTGGGTTTCTGTTCTTTTTTATGGGCATTCGCGGGGGCGCAAGGGAATTGGCCTCCTCAAACTCGGTTTAGGGCCCCAAAAAAGAAATACGTCCCAGCGTCGGGGAAACTTTAGGCCTCTTGGTCCCTGGGGCCCCTCCAATGGGGGGCTGTTTTCGCCACTGACATTCAGTACATTGTTTTCCTCCTTTAATCTCGTCGTGAAGGGTACGATGTTTCACTGGATTTAGTTTTTTAAAAATATGTATTTGTTTTAAAATAAACATATAGGGGTAAATTTTATATTCTTTAAATTCAAAATTTTGGTTTTTTTTTTATTTTTTTTATCGTACCCGCAATTTTTTTGTTTTAAAGTTCATTGAAAGGGGTAAAATGTTCCCGTGGCCCCCTTTAAAATTTCGTTCTTCTCCAAATGTTTTTGTGTTTACATAAAACATTTTTTTTCAATTTTCCCCCCTTCAATTTGGTCGATTTCATGAAGGAATCTCTTGCTGTTACTCTTCATGAAAATACGTTTGGGGACTTTATCAAAAAATACTGTATCCTTTAAATTGCTTAAATATCACATTTCTTCATCATAACACAATAATGCCCCTAGCTGGAAGTTTAAAAACGTCCCATCTTTCGCTGTAACGGCGATTAATGCGCAGGGAAACTCCAAGGGTGGGTTCAAAAAAAATTCTTTTCCCCCTACGCTGGCCCCTCAAGGTTTGCCTAAAAGAGTCGTACAGAAAACTACCCATTTTAAAAAGGTTTAGAAGGGCGTTAAAAAGTTAGACGGGGGGTGACCGTGGCGTTCGACAACCCTGTAACCCCATTTGGGTGGCCCCAAGGTTTTAGAAAGGGCCCAAATCCCAACTGACGCCAAGTATATATCCCCAAAAATCCGGCAGGTAAAAAATGACATTCAGGGCCCCTTTTCCATTACGCCCGGGTTTACATACCCCGCGCAAATACCGGGTTAAATCTTAAAGGGATTTTGTGACACGCATTTTACTTCTAAGGGAAATTTGTCTAACAATCTCAAAAGAATTCTAATTTTAAAATCCCCCAAAAGGCCGTGGCGATGTGCGTGTAAAAAAGATACTATATTTTGTTTCCCAAAAAACTATGTTTTTTTTTCTTTTTTTCAACAGAAAAAGATAATTTTATTAATTGTAACCTGATTTCTTTTTTTAAATTTGTGACGACGGCACACATCATAACTAAAATTATTTTTTAAGTAAATTACGTATATGTGTTTTATGAAAAGCAATGCATATTAACCCTTTTTTGTATGAACTTATTCTTTTAACGTTAAGCGGGCAAGAAAAATTTTTGGGAAAAAGAATGAAAAGTTAAAGGGTAAAAAATTTTTATTATTTACATAAAACTTTTTTCATTCATTCTCTTTTAAACCCAAATTTTGAAAAAAGAAAAAAAAAAGAAGGATTTTATTAAATGAAAAAAATTACCCTTAAATCGTTTTTACATAAAGACATTAAAAAAATTAATATATCGCGAATCCGTAGTTGCGATTTTAAAATTTTCATCGAAAATGTCTTTTTTTGAAAAAAAAAAAAAATTTCAAATTGAAAAAAGAAAGTCAAAGTTTGCTGCCCGGCAAATAAATTTAGAAGAGTATAGTGATGACGTTCACAAGAAATAAAGTGGAATTCGACAATTAGGAGCTGACAATGCATAAGCTCATGGAGCATAAGTGCAGATTACTGGGGGAGGGGGAACCTTTGGATTTGGCGATTTTTATCTAGATGTCATGGTGAAAACGTTTTTTTTGGCCAAGAAAAGAAAAGTTGCCCATAAAATCTTTTTAAAACTAACCATCTTATAGCAAAAGCAAAACAGAAGATTTTGTCCCGATCCCACGCCCCTGTGGGCCCCCCCACAGTTTCGCTGCTTTAGCCGGATTAACAAAGACAACAAGTTCATATGCAGGCCCGTTAAAATTTTGCACCTGCCCCAATCTCATATCCCTTTCATTAATTTCTGTTTCATGTTCACGAAAAGAAAAAAAAAAAACTATTCAAACCAAATTATTTTTTAAACCATTCGGATAAAAACAGATGTTTTCTTTTCTTTAACTTAATTTTTGCAATAAAATTGCGAAAATATTTTAAAAACATTAAACATTTTATACACCTTTATATAAAGAATTAACACTTCATGCCGTTTAAAATAAAGAGTCGTAGCATAAAAAGTATTAGGGGCTCCTGCAAAAGTCGGTTTTTTGGGCAAACCTAACAGGCGTTAGTCGGCTGTACGGGGTGAACGTTACCCACGGGGGTTTCCCCAACCCCCTTTTTAGCCCCCTGTTCTTTTTTTTTTGGGAAATCCGCTTCAAAAAAAAATATTCTGCGAATTTGCTTTAAAAGGGGTGACCAACCGTCCTCTGGAGGCAGTCCCTTTATAAGTTCTGCCCTTCCCAAAAAAATGTCCCCCCTACCTCCTTTTTTCAATATTTTAAAACTTATCTTTAATCTCTTCCAGGAGGGCCCAACATTTTTCAAAAATTCGAAGAATGCCTGAAACAAATATCAGGGGAAAAAACAATTTTCAACGGTGTTTTGTGACTTCATATTTATTAAATTGGGTAGATATAAAAAAAATTGTGGGGGTTTTATCGAAGAAGGGCCGATATTAAAAATCAAGGGAAATTTTCTTTTGAAGAAATTAAAAACGAAATTTTTTTTAAAATTTTTAAATTGAAAAAAAGGAAAAATCGTGTGGAAATTGATAAAAGATGGATGGGAAAAATTTAAAATTTAAAAAAGAACTCATTCCTTGGTTCAGTTATTTATGTTGAATTAACGTTGTACAACACTGGAACTAATGCACAGTTGAGAGTTTTTCAATTGATAATGTTTTTGGACTAGTGAAATTAATATTGAATGTTAATATTTTGCTAAAATGCTTGAAAATTCATTGAAGGAATTTTTTCTCCAAAAATTTTCCCTTATATTAGAAAATCATATGTTGACAAAAAAAATTTATTCAATAAAAAATTTTAAAAAAATATTAAAAGGGTAAAAATTTCGTTTTTTTTTTGAATTAATAAAACTTCAAATGGGGGTTTAAAAATCTTAAATTTTTTTTTTTTCATTTAAAAAAATGGTTCCCTTTATATTTTAAATTAAAAATTTAAAAGGTGGGTTTTTTTTTAAAAAAGAAAAAAATATTTTTAACCGAAAGGGAAAAATTTAAGGAAAATTTTTTTGGAAAAAAGGGTTTCAAATTAAAAAATTATGTTTTTCCCTGGATATTGATTTTTTTTTATTGTTTTTTGGAATAAAAAATAAAACTTCCCAATATTTGAAAAAAAAGTACTTTTATAATCCCAAAGTACCACATAGCAGGAATGGTAGCTTTTCAGGGTCAAATCTTTTTTTTTAAATATCGGTTAAAAAAGGGTATTTTTTAAGCTAGAAAAAGGTTACTATTTATTTTAATTAAAATTAAATAAGGAAAATATTTTTTTCCAAATTTTTAAATACCTTTTTAGGCCACGTTTAAAGCAAAAAAGGAAAGGTTTAAAAATAATACCCCAAAAAATATCAAAGGATGTTTGTTTAAAAATTCAAGAAAAAAATTAAAAAACTTAAAAGGGGGCTTATATTTGGGGAAAATAAAGCTCCCGGGGGTATTATTCCCAAAACCCGAAAAATTTCTACTTTTCTAATTGTTTAAAAACTTTTGACGTATCCAAAAAAAAATATTGGGGGCGGCTCGTTTTTTTGGTAACGGACTCGTGGTAGTCCCCCCCTGTCATTTAAATTTGATGCGTTAAAAGGGGGTTATTCCCACCCCTTCCCCGGAACCGTGATTTTTCCCCAAAAACTTTGGTTTTTATGTATTTAGTGTCACTTACATTGAAAATGTATATAAAAAATTTTTTTAAGAATTATACTAAAAAATTTAAGTACAATTTTTTTACAAAAAATAACCAGTATGACCCCTTTTCAAAAAATTCTCCTTTTTTTGAAAAAAATTCTATTTAATAATATTTTCCCGTATATAGAGACCTCTACAGAGGGTAAACTAGAATTTTTTGAAATATAAAACTTAGAAGTGGGTTTTGTCACCGACTTTACGACTACAGAGGGAGAAACTTTAAGAAAAAAACGTTGATAATTCCATATATTTCAATATGGTTTTATAACTCGAAAATAATGATTTTTTAAAATGCATGGTGGTACCGTACAGAGGTCTGAGCTATATTCTGAAAATATTATTATAATAAACATCCTCAAAGAACATTTTGAAAAATTATTAAGTTAATTTTTTGCCGAAATATTAACCATTTAAATAATATTTTTAATCAAAATGTCGCAAATAATTTTTTGTACGTATATTAATCTAAGTGACACTAAATATCATAATTTTCCATTTATAGCAAATCACGGTTCCAAACATATCCAGGTACCTTAAGCATCTTGAAACTCCGGCACCGTTGGTACCAAGTGTGTTGCCGAAGAGAGGGAGGGCTACCCAGCTCGGTGTGCGTCCTCGTCGCGCTTGACCAGCGTTCAAAATCGCGAGATTCATTCAGCAAAAAGCCCTCCGAGTAGCTGAACAGTACGACGTTAATATTCACTCACCCAAAATGCGTTGGAGGTCGACGGCGATCGGCAATGCCATCTCTGTTATAGGTCTGCATTTAAAAATATTGCACTGCATTATTATTTAAGGTTTATTAATTACAGAATTATTAAGAAATGAAATGGTCTGTTTGCATACTAAAAAATCAAAAGCACTGCACACATACGCACCTGTAATAAAATTTATTTTTGAAAAAGAATCATATCTTGAAAACGTTTTAACAAAGAGATAGCACGTACTACAGAGTGGAAAAATCAAAAAGAAACAAAGTTATTACACAACTTTTTTTTTTATCCCCAAAATTAATTCAATTCCATTGAAGAAGTAGATTTGGTGACATTTATCGACGTGTTTTTATACGTTTCTTACATCATTAAATAGACCCCAGTTTACCTCACATACAAACATTTCTTACTTTTAAAAATAAAAAATACACTTTTAAAAACTTTATTAATTAAAATCTGTTGTTACTTATGCCACCAGTTTGGTAACACACATCAGATCAAAGAACTTACAAGGTATCGTGGCAAGGGGCGTACGTGTAGTCGTTAACCGTAGCTTTGAGGCACCAAACGGGTGACGGTGCGACTTTTTTGGCTCAGTCCCACCGATTTGGAGAGAAAACAGCCTGGGGTCAGAAGCCTCCCACCTCTCTTCTCCCTTACACCAACCCACGAGAGGACTTTTCGGCTAGAGGCTATTTTAGAGTAACCCCGGCACCCGCGAAAGGCACTATGCATTCCCTAAATATTAAGGTGACCAATTTTTTACACAATGAAAAGGAGGAAAAATTTAAGAAAAAATGGCAACTTAAGTAATACATGAAACGTTTTATTGATTCGAAACAAAAATATATGTTGCGCTTACATTCTTTTTAATTATTATCTTAAACGATATTTTTCCATTGAATGATTTGTTTTGTTAACATATCGTTTTCCTAATATATCGAACAGTTCGGGCAAAAAATATCCTTCATACTGGCAGATTTTACGGTAAGCGTTGTAGCTAAAATATTGGCGCATTCAATTTTTGATTTCTCACTGATTACTCCACAAAAATCATTATTAACTGAAAAAACTTTCAACTGCTGCATTACTTCAAGGGCACGCTAACGTAAATTAACAAGAGTAACATTATTATCATATGGAAAGTGTTTCCATTTTTGAAATGGTTAGAGCCATTTCACCATCTTTCACCAATTTCAGCACATGCTGATTTACTAATTGTTCAATTTATTAGAATTTAAATATACTTTCAGTCTTCTAATTTATTCAAACAGACAATTGTCATCGATTTTAATATCGGACATTTCTTTCGATAAAAACTCAACACAATTTTCAATATATTCTCAATTTACTTGCAATGAAGTAAAAAAAAAAAAACCATTACAAAACTGTTATATCCTGAAATATTTGTTTCAGACCATTCTTCGACATGTTGGAAACATGTTTGGTTCATCTCTGAATAGAGATTAACTGATTAACCTTAAAATATTGAAAAGGAGGACACTTTTTGAGGAAGGACAGAACCTATAAAAGGAGGACGGTTGGTCACCTTATTATATGGAAAATTCGTTATATAGAGGTTCATCTTTCAATATACTTTAGAGCCCACATAAAACATATATATATAGTAAAACAGAGTAATATTGTAAATATATATATAGTAAAACTATATATTAAAACAGAGTAAGTATTCACAACTTTTTGTAAAAATTAATAAATATTTATTTTACATATTTTACTCATCAAAAAGAAAAGAAAATAAAGAAAGAAAAACTGCATGGAAAGTTTCTTGACGTCTTTATCCACTTCTTAAAGCATTATTATTATTATTATTATTATTATTTCATTTTTTCTTTGATGCTCAAGCTCTTACGTTTCGACATTTTCGAGCTACAACAAACGAAGTTATCATTACGACAGATCAACACTACAAATGAACGTATCAAAGATGAGTAAAAAGAGACAACTCCACTATGAGTGAAAGGGGATATCAAAGATGTTTCCAGCGAACTAGAAAATGGTGTTTAAGTGTTTCACTTCTTGGATGAAACGCCCAGAATTCTATTGCTCTCGGCAAGTTAGGCACCGAAAAAAAACTAGTTCAAGATTTATGACCACCATAAAATGTGTTAAAAGAGAGAACATGAAATGTCTAGAAATACTTCTCAAAAATAGAGAGAAAGAGATTGAATCACAAGAGATAAAGTTTGTTATATAGAAAATGCACCTCGATAGGGAGGTTATTTTATGAAGAAAATCATGAAATGTTCTTGGTTCCAGTAAAAGGTTCTCTATATAGAAAAATTCGCAGTATAGAGATTTGTAATATGGAAGCTCGACTGTATATAGATTAACTTGTTTTTCACTTTTTCACCAATTACTGAGTAAAATATTTTATTTCAGGTAAGAAAGCTCAGATAGATTAAGGTAACATCACCTTCTGCTAGACGCTAAAACGCCTAAAAATTCTAACCTTTTTTTCATACAATTCCTGCTATTAGAGAGTTCACTCTCTCTCCCTATACATATATATATATATTTATGTATTTATTTATATGTATCTCGCTCAAATTTTCATTCGTTAATAAAATATTCTCTATTCATCCACTAAGTTCAAATACATTTTTTAAAACTTGTAGTGGATGACACTCGATGTTAATACAGTTTTTCCAAATATTAATGCATTAATTAAATTAAAAAATGAATATAGTAAAAAAACAGTAGTCCACCAGCATACTATATAGAAAGGAAAATTGTTCGTTGTTCATCTGTAGTGCAGTGGAGAGCGCGTTAGACTTTTAATGCGAAGTTTGTGGGTTCGAATCCTTCCTGGGATGTCCTAATTTCTGAGAATGTGATTTCTTTTTTACTATACTATTTTATGAGAATAATTAAATTTAATCAATGAATAAATAGTAACAAACACAAACAAAATAGTTCAACACCCTATATAGAAAGAAAGATGGAAAATTGCAAGGAAAATCGCTTTCTATTTTGTCACTTAATATTGTGATTCTATCATATGTATATACATATTTACATACATTACATAGTTGTAACTATCTTATAAAAAAAGTAATTAAAATAAAATTTTTCTTTGCTGACCTAAGTAGGAATTTTTTTTATATAACTTGTTTTTTTTTCTTTTGGATTAAGGTTGCCATCTTTCGGTTTTCGCGTTTACCAGTTTTTTCCTTAACATGGTATTGGCGATAATGCGCCAAATATGGAAACCCTTTAACACACACACACTCCTGAGTTAAACATTTTATTATATGTTAGATCTTTGGATTGATAAGTGTTAAATTTTGAAAGCGATTATTATTTTACATTAATTAGTAATTTATTAATTAATATTTTTGTACATTATTATATATCAATTATTTCGATTATACTTCGTTATCTTGTAAGTATATTGTTTCATTTATGAATTCATTATAATTAGAGTGAAATTTAATTAATATCGTTAATTAGTAACCTTTATTACTGACAATGAATCAAATTGAATCAGTGAATTGTGAAACTATGCAAAATTAATTTCTTAATAAAACTGCAAATCTACATTAACGACCTCTATTCTTTAACTCTGCATGCTTTATCGTTGGAATCGAAATGTTTCAAATATGTTTCAATGATAATAATGTTATTAAGTAATATTGTTCATTTTTCCTGATTTTGCCAAAATAATATTGCGGTTGTTACAATATCGGTATGTAATTAAATTTTAAAGTATCAGTTGTTATAAATTGGTCGAATAAGTAAATTTTAAATTTTTTTTTTTTGCATATATAAGAAACAACTCTTAAGATTTTTTTATAATATTTTAGTGTTATTGTACGTTTGTTAGATTTTACTTTTATAGCACATAAATTTCATAAGAATTCTTCTCTGTTTTTTCTACTATAAAAAACGTATTTTAATTTACATTTATTTGAAGATGTGATTTTATTTATTTCAGGATACTTATATTAGGTATTTGAGATAAGGATTTTTAGCAAAACGGACACTGTAGCGCAGTGGCTACCCCGCTACCTCTATTTGCACAAGGTAATCAATATAATTAAAATATTCTAATAGTAATCAAAATAATTATATTTGAATCATAATTTTTTCTTACATTCTTCATTCCATGATAACGACTTTTCAATACTTCTCATTTAATTGCCTTATTTTAAAGCTTTTTTAATTATTGTAACATAAATTCTAGGGGCAGTGGTGAACAAATTTGAATTTTCTTTAAAATAAATACTTTTTTCCATGCGAAATTATAAATTTTTGGATGTTTAGCATTAATAATGTTGTTTTCCAGCTGGTATTTATTTAAAAACATGTAAGATCTGAAATAAAAATGTTGGTTGACAACGACGATATATATAATACTTTGTTAACCTTGAACTAAATTTTGAGTTCCCTTAGAACGAGAATGAAATTTTTCTCTCTCTCTCTATATCATAAATAGTCGCGATTGCCAAGTAGTTATGATGGCTGGTATTTCTGTTGAATTGTCGATTCCAGTCCTGACGTATTTAATAGCCACTGCGCTTAGGAGCTGAAACATGCTAAATTTGCTTAGGCTCGATAATATCCCGCTGGAGTGGTGTGAAAGTTTATTGAATTGGATGCGATCTTGGATGTTGCCCGCGTTCTTGACCGTGGCTCAACGTATTAGGTCTATTCCTAATAGCTGTGTTGTTTCGAAGTATAACAAAAAATCAATTCTCCCAACTAAAAAAAATATATTAGACATTTCCTAGATAAACAATAAAAAGTTTAGAGAGCAGAAGTTGTATTCGGTGTATGCACTAATCGGAAGAACATGTGGTTATTAAGTATTATTATATGTGTTTTGCCTAATTTGGCCGAAATAATTTTGCTGTTACTGTATTATTATGTAATTAAATTGTAAAATGTCTACTTTTATATATTCGTACTAGCTATCATCAAAAAATGCAATTGCTTCTATTTATTTTACCCCAGTCAGAATTAATAATAAAATAATAAATGTTTTTGTGTTGAGGGCATTTTTATTACTTTATTATTATTATTATATTTGTTGCGTGATTTGTCAGTCTTTTTTCCCACACTCTTCCAAATATATATTTCTTCTAGATAAAATAAAGAAGCAGTATTCTATTTTTATAAGGTTTTTATCATAGTATAGATTCGTTATCTGTAAATTAGTAGGTCTGAATAGTACTTATATCTTCAAATACGTTTCCAATGAGGAGAGTTCCAAAGAACGCTCTAATGTATACTTTTGAATTACCCCCTCCTGTTTGCTCCATCCTTATTGTATAACAGAACTTACTATCCAAAGGAAGAAGTATATAAAATTTTTAACATTAATTGTGCTTCATGTCAATTTTAATTGGTACGTGTATACGAATTCAATTTTGATCTATTGGTTGGTTTATGAAACCTTCATGATTTTTTGATAAATTAATATTCTGTATTTTTGTAGTGAAATTTAAGAAATAGCAAAATTAAACCACAGAACTTATTATTTTTTTTTAGTTTTGAAGACGCAGGAAGAAGAAGCCTCCCCTTCATTGTAAGAACGGTAAGTGTATTAGACATAATAGGAGATTTCCATAAATAAGGATTTGATTGTAAATTTAAATTACTGCCTTTTGATCCATGAAATTAATATTAGTTTTGTTATTTATCTCTCTCAATATTCTTTTTTTCTATTAATCTTCCGTTTCACTGAAATTGAATTTTAGAACAATACCATGTGTATTCAGTCTCTATTGATGGTCTTTTTTTATGTTAAATTAAGTTAAACACATTTGGCCTAGTAATGAGTTTTATATAATATTTCCGTAAAAAACTTTGTTGAAAATAAAATTCATCAATTAGCTAAAATATACTTTTTAATCCACTTTAATTTGCTTTATTTCTTTTATTGCTCTCTCATTCCAAAAATAGAGGGAATATTTCTGGAGGGAAATACTTTTATTTTATGTTGTCTATATCTTATTTTAAATAAGTATGTTTAAAAGTACTTAATATATGTACAATTTTATTGTTTTTAAGTTTTTTATTGAAGAAATAAATATATTTTATGCTGTTTATTTTTATTTTAAGCAATATCTCTTTAAACGATGCAAAATTAACGTATAATAAAACTGCAAATCTACATTATTGACCACTATTCTTTAACTCTGCATGCTTTATCGCTGGAATTGAAAGTTTCAAATATGTTTAAATAATAATAATGTTATTTAGTAATATTGTTCATTTTTCCTGATTTTGCCCAAATAATATTGCGGTTGTTACAATATTGGTATGTAATTAAATTTTAAAATGTCAGTTGTTATAAATTGGTCGAATAAGTAAATTTAAGATTTATTTTGTATAAAAAAAAGAAATAATTTCTAAAGTTCTTTTGTAATATTTTAATGTTGTTATACATTTCTTACATTTTACTTTTATAGCACATAAATTTCACAAGAATTCTACTGTTTTATACTCGCAAAATAGTCAAATTAGCCTGGGTTCGAATCCCCGAGTAGGCATGAATGTTTGAAAATGTATAGTGCCTTTGCGGCATGGAGTAACTAGCCGTCAAGTCGCAGGCCCTCTCGTGAGGTTGGTGGAAGGGGGATAGAGGTAGGAGACCCCTGACCACCCCTTGGGTGTTCTCCCTCGAAATTAGGGTGGAAACGAGCCAAAACGTACTGTTACTTCCACTGTGCTCAAAACTACGGCTAGCGACAGGCGTACATTTAGCCCTTGCCATGATGAATTTTGTGGGCCTCGATCTGACTACGTCAGACAAGGTGGCATTAGCAACAAAAACAATGAAACTAAATAGACTAAGAACACAAAATTCTATTTACTACAAAAAAAAATACCTTTTGCACTGTATAGTTGTAAATGTTTCAGTTATATGTGCAATTCAAATTAAAGTAGCATTAATGTTAATTCAGTTGTTGCAGATTATGGATAACAAATAACTTATATTAGGATTGTAAAATATTACTTTTAGTAGAAGGTGGTATGTGTTCCATTGGAGTCATCTGCCAATCGGTTTTTAAGCGATTAATTAATTTTGATGTTCACTTTTTTGCCAAGGAGATTTGTTTCTAAATGTCGTTTTACAGATGAAGTTCTGCATACCACTATTTAATAACTTAAAACAATCTCAGTGTGCTTTGTGGCCTTTACTAAAAATTCCGTTTTTTTAAATTCTCCGTTACACTTACTATTTTGCCCTTTTTTATTCTTTTGTTGAACTAGCCATGTTAAAATAGACACTTAAAAATGGTAAATATAACACAAATAAGTTTTAAAATGCAGTTCTGTCAAAGAAATTGACTCTGCTATGAGTAGACAAACTTAGCGTCATAAGCAATTGTAGTCCACTACGTAATTAAGGCAATACAATAACAAACCAGTGTGGTCCCCACCGCACCCCAACCCATCACTCGCGTTTGTTCGTATTACTCTAATGAACTTTGTTATTTTGAAAAAATGCAAACCATTTTGATTACTAGCATTCCCAAAATATTGTGTCGCGTGCCAATGGCATAGGTTATTTCGAAATTTTGGATTATTTTTTACAAGGATGTATATCATCCTGCTTTCCTTGCCATTTGAATGAGTGCATTTTTATATCCATTCCCAAATTTTGGATTCTAAATCTTGAATTCGGAGGAATTTGAAATTACATTCTACTGACAATTATTTTGAAAATGGTTGTTTCGATTCCATTTTAGCAAGATGCGTTTTTCTTTTTGTGTCTATAAATAATGGATTATTTTTCCAGTATTAAATGTGTGCCTAATTTATGTATTATTCGAAAAAAAATCAAATAGCCTAAAACGAAAAGTAAAAATGCCAGGTTTGGAAAATTCTTTCTTGGATTATTTCACTGTTGGTAGAAGTTTACCGTTTTACTACGAAATATTTGAGTACAATTTCTTTGATCTGATATATTTATATGTTTTAAGTCTTTTTTTTTGATAGTTTGTTGATACAAACAATTAGATTTTCATTTGTTTGATTTAAAAATAAAAATTTTAGTGTTACAGTATTCTTTCCCATATAGAAACAAAAATAATCCCCTGATAAGATGTAGCACGCAGATTTCCGTAAATACTCCATTCCTTCCTTCAAAAGGCTTTGTTCAGAGACATTTCATAACAGATTTTAATGTATTTGGGTGTATTTACGACGCGATGATCTTAAATAATTATCGATATATGGATGGTATAAATTCTAATTCTATTCAATATAATTTCATGAGAGAGATATTTTCCTTTCAGGAATATTACTATTCGTCATATAGATTTTTTGCAATCTAATCTAGCGATACGTTTATTCCTTAAAATCGATCTAACATTTTTGACAACTGAAGGTTGAATTTATTTCTTAAAATATCACTTAAATTTTTTTGTATGGTCAATTGTTACTAAAATCAAGTATTGCTGAAGTTTGATAGTGTAAGCTGTAAATTGTAAAATGTCTACTTTTATACGAACAACTCAAAACTTTTTATTCACTACGAAAAAATACATTTTTCACTGTATAGTAGTAAATGTTTTAGTTATACGTGTAATTCAAATTATAAATTAACTCCAGTGTGACTTCTGTTATTGCAGATTAGAGATGACAAATAACTTATAGTACGATTGTAAGATGTTACTTTCAGTACAGTGTCTGCTAGATTGGAGTTATGCGTAAAACAGTTTCAGAGCGAGTCTGACTTGTCTCTGAAGATAATGTGTTGCAATGTAGATGGTGATGAAAATATGGTTATAATAGCATGAATCAGCTTTTTCAAACTGTTAAATATGTCTGGAATCGAATTCCATGTTCCAAAATTTCATTATTGGCATTTTTACGATATAGTAATTTCAGCTTTCTACATGTTTCAATTAAGTTTTGCATCCATATCGAACTACACCAGAAATCAATCAGTTGCATTTCAAATTTTTAAATTTCCAACCAGTCGAATTGAGACACAAATTTTAGTTTTTTTATCAAATGAAGTCACATCAAGGTACATAATAAACTTGAGCGTTTCCGATAGTTATTTGAACTGAGAACATCTCATTGAAAATTCCTTGATTGAAGAATCAATAACGGAAATAAATTCTTCAACAACTCTCTTTTTCTTAGTCTGGTTTTTCTCATGTATACCTAAATCTTTGATTTTTGTTCAAATTTGGGAAGTACTTGTAGTTTTTTTTTGTCTAATAATATCCTTCATGAAAACATGCAGTTTAGCTAAAAAGCGTGAGTGAGATCCCTCATGAGGATTACTTCAAAGTGAACTTTGTTAATTTGAACTAAAAGGCAAAGCATTTTAATCGGTTGCGTGCCCAAAATATGTGTCTCGTGCTATTAATGGTATGCGTGCCATTTGTTCGCCTCCCCTGTTCTAAACATTACACAGAGCCTTATAACTTCAAGATTTAAACGTAATTATACATCATATCTTTTTTTATTGCTTAAAATAGTTTTGAAAAAGTTGAACGAGGAACCAGAAAGCAATTCGAACAAACTATTGATTTTAATCAAATATTATTGATTTATAACATTTTTTAAAAAAAAAAAAGCAAAACATTTGGCAGTATTACTCTTTCTGTTCCTTTAACAAACAAGCGCCTATTATTAAAAGCTAAAAAAATTTTCTATACTCCTTCGAGCTCTTGTGTAATCTGTAAATTCTGATTTAATTTATAAATGCAGTGTGCTTTTCAAAATAGGAAGGTTTTTAGATAGATTTTATCAATTCCAACGTCCAAATTTGTGTATGAATTGTTTAAAAGAACATCATAAAATTTAAGATTGCAAAACAAAAACAAAAAAACTCTGTTCAGTTTGTAAGAAATGTCATCATACATTTAATGCGTTTTTTTTTAAATAATCCCTATATTGCCTCAACCAGCAGCTTCAGACCACTCCTTTCGGATGTGTGCTAACGAAAACATTCAGTTATAAATTTTCGAACTGCTTAGCATTAAAAATGAAAAACATTTTATTACCAGCTGCAGTTTATGTTGAAAGGGAGCAGAATTTTTCCCTTGCCTATCTTTTTTTTTTAATTCAAGATTAAATCTTTTATTCATTCCACAAATATTGGTTAGTAAATTAATGCTGCTGAAAGGGGGGTACCCCATCTGGTACAGAATATAAGGAAATCTCGCTTAAAATAAAAAATTTTAAAAAAGGAAGAATTACGGGGGAGGGTCAATTGCATTAGACCAGGGGTTGTCAACTTGTCAACCTAGGGCACGTGGAACAATTTTCAGTGGCACTCTACTTTTTTGTACAAATTTGTCAATTTTAAGAGGATGGAAGTTGATAAATTTGTAATAAACTTTATTTTTTACAAACATTTTCAGAATTATGAACATTTACGAAATTACGGGGAAAAATCTTAAGACAACTCTAAAGATAAATTTACAATTGTTTTGTAAATTATTGAATGTTTTTAATTGTTTGAAGCGAGAAAATTTCATGTACTCTGCTTTTGGTTCTACATATCTTAGTAAAAAATCTTTCCTCATATGAAAAATATTTCAGGTGGTTCGTAGCTGAGCACACTGCTTGGCGACAAAGTTTACAATATGGCAACTCTTCCGGATTGTCCAGTCCGGTGGCTAAAATATGGCAACCCTAAAATCGGTCGAGAAAAATCGGGGTATAAGTGGACATGTCCTTTTTTCCCCCTTTGACCCTGTTTGCTGAAAATGTGGGGGCCCACCCCTGCTCTTACTTTTTTCCCCCCTTTTCCTTTTTTTGCTTGATTTTCCCGGTTGTTAGAATGGTTTTTGCAAAAGAAAATTGCAAAAATTAGGGGCAACCAAAAGGTTTTTGTTTTGTTTTTGGAAAATTAAAAATATATATATATAAAAAAAAAAGGCTTTTTTAAGATTGGGTTATGAAAAAAAGGGTTTTTTCCCCTCGATACGAGTGTCGGGAAATTGAAAAAGGATATGCGTTTGGTTGATGGTTGAATGGCGTTGTGGGGGTGCAATCAAAAGGGAACCCCACTTTGTTTGCCGGGTGTAAAAAAGGGTTCGTGGTTTTAGTGATAGTAGATTGAGCATTTGTGTGATCTTGCGATTAACCAGATATTGGTTTGGCAGTAGTACGAATGTGTTTGAAGTGAATGATTTAAAAATTAATAAAAACACAGTGGTGGATTGGTATATGTTTTGCCATGAGATTTTTTGGGTTTTGCATGTTTTTTAAAAAATGGCCCAAAACAGAAATTTTGCACAGTTTAGGATTTTACCAATATTTCAAGTCTGCAAAGAAATTGTTTAACAAATAAATGCTCAGTATCAGGTCAAATTGAAAGTAACTAATTCTACTCCTAATTTTTTGTCAACTATATCCCATTGAAATCGATTGAATCTAAGTTTTATATTTTGTTAAAGCAGATTATTAAAACTCTAGTATAAATAAGGTGACCAGTTTTTTTAGAATGAAAAGGAGGATGAAAAATTTAAGAAAATGTTACAACGTAAATATATGAAGCATTTTATTAATTCAAACAAAAATACTTGAATTATGCTTACATTTTTTTCCTTTTAATTACTTATTTAAACGAGTATTTTCTCATTGAATGAATTTTTTTGTTTGTTAACATATTATTTTCTAATATTTCGGAGCAAAAAAATATCCTTCATTTTTACTGTAAGTATTGCCAGCTAAAATATCAACATTCAATTTTTATTTCTCACTTGTCCAAAAATGACCAACTGAAAAGACTTTCAACTGGTGCATTTTAGTTCTAGAGCAGCACAACGTAAATTTGTCAAATGTGAAGCTCCTAACAAACTTTAAAGTCACTAAAATTAGCAATATTTTTGTATGAATTTTCCTTTTTGGGGCAATACATTTACCTTTCATTGTTGTATAGGAAAATAATGTATGTGTTTTAAAAAGTACATAATAGTTCATTTGGATAAGTTTTTTTGAATCAGCTTTAAAGAACGTCCAAAATGCTACTAAAAGCCGGAAACATTTTTTTCTTTTATCTTTTTTTGTTTCTTTTGGGAAAAAGGAGCGAAAGGTATTATTAAATACTAAATTTTTATATTGGATTTATTAAGATCCTGAATATTCAGTGAAAGAATTGCTTGAATATATATATATATTATTTTATTGCAGAAAAATAGAAATAAATTTTAACTTTAAATATTTAGAATAAGTTAAATGAGTTTTTCTCTTTTCACATTGCAGAAACTGTACTACAGTATCTGGAAAAATATATTTTGTATCCAGTGTGAATGTATAATTTTATTTATTGCAGAATTAAATTCGGTGAATTAATTCTTTTCTGAATTTTTTTAAAGAAATTCGAATGTTTCCTTAGTATTTCTCATTTTTTATTGTTCAAAATATAATTGGTAAAGCAAATAAGACTTGGCTTTGTCTTGAGTTTTCATTCTGCTTAAGTATTTTGAATATATTTCGTTTTCACTAACACAATTAGATTCGACATCACTGCATTTCTGTAGTAAGTTGCTGATGTCCTTTTTTTAATTTTGATAACCTTTGCCACTAGTTAGGATGTTGATGGACTATTCTTGTAGTTTTAAAACGGAAAGTGGTCATATAACTGTAAGTAAATGCTATTTACTTGTATGACATTCAAAATGTAAAAACATTTATCTGATTCATTTGAGATTCTTTGCATAGGTCAGGGGTAGCG
Source organism: Trichonephila inaurata madagascariensis (assembly GCA_019973955.1). Classification (NCBI taxonomy): domain Eukaryota; kingdom Metazoa; phylum Arthropoda; class Arachnida; order Araneae; family Nephilidae; genus Trichonephila; species Trichonephila inaurata. The sequence goes on from BMAV01022468.1 coordinate 61,823, forward strand.
AACCTTTATGGACCAAGGTATCATTTTTTATCTGAAGAAGTGTTTAAAGGGGTATAGATGTGCCGTCATATAATTTTGACTTATGATTATTGGGGAAATGATAAAACTGTTGTTGCTAATGTCACCTGTCTGATGTAGTCAGATCGAGCTCCACGAAATTCATCACAGCAAGGGGCTAAACGTACGCCTGTCTTTGGGCTGGAGTAAGACACCATACGGGTGGCTTTTGATTTAGCCCCAGTTCCCCCCAATTTTTGAGGGAGAACACCCTGCATAGTCACCCATCTGATATAGTGGTTAGTGATGCTGACTCGGGCCCCCGTAGGCCCCGGGTTCGAATCCCGGAAAGGAATGGATGTTTGAAAATGAAAGTCCTTTCGCGGCAGGGGGTACTCTTAAAAAACCCGTCGAGCCGAAAAGCCCTTTTGTGGGTTTGGTGGTGGGGAAAAGGGTAAAACCCCCTAACCCCCCTAGAGTGTTCTTCAAAATTGGGGTAAAACCCGGAAGCAAAAAACCCTCTGCCCCCTGTATGGTACTGGCTCCAAAAACGGGCATTTATTGCCATGATGAATTTCGTGGGCTTCGAACCGGTTTACGTCAGACAGGTAGCATTAGCAATAATAACAATAAAACTAAATATACTAAGAACAAAAAATTCTATTTCCCTAAAAAAAATCCCTTTTTTGAAATTATTTTTAATATGTTTTGTTATACGTGCAATTCAAATTAAAGTAACATTAGTGTGAGTTCTATTGTTGCAGATAGTGGATGACAAATAACTTATATTAGAATTGTTAGATATTACTTTTAGTAGAAGGCATGTGCTCCATTGGAGTCATTTGCCAATCGGTTTTTGAGCAATTATTTTTGCTGTGGTTCACTTTTTCGACAAGAGGATTTGCGATTTGTTTCAAAATGCCGTTTTACAGACTTTGCCGTGTCAAACTCACGGCCCTCTACGAACATTTTTGTCGTCCGGCCGATAATACATAATAAAAATTTTTAAAAAATTCTCCCGAAATTGGAAAGATAACTGCAGAAAAGAGATGTCAAGTGTTAGGATATGAACATTATTATTATTTTGTTCTTTTATGTATGTTTATTATAAAATGTATTCAAAATAAATCTGTGTTTCTATGAATATTGATTTTATTTGCGGCCCGCCTAAAGTTAAACCTTGTTTATTTGGCCCTAGTTAGTTTTTGAGTTTGACACCCCTGTTTTAAGGTATAATAGGATTTATATATATTCAAAGAGAATATTAAGCTCATATACACAAAAATAAATTTTTCAGTTATCTGTACGTAAATAAAAAAAAAATTTCAACTCTTTTTTTTCTGCTTGTAAAAAATTGAGTGGTCAATTTTGTTTTAACCCCCTTTAAAACCCCCGGCTTTTATATACGCCTTTCGAAATATGATCCCTTTCATTTTTGCTGCTATAAAGAAACTGTTCCCCGGGCCCTTTGGGAAAGCCATAAAAAGGCCTTGACAATGTTTTTAAACAATTTTTTTTTTTTTTCCAAAAAAAAATAAACAGTTTTTGGGGGAAAAAACCCCTTTTCCTAAAAAAACATCGTAACAACCCCGCCTTTGGGAAAAATTTGCCTGGGGATGAATTTCATAACTTTTCTATGGCAGTTAAGGGGTTAAAGGAATTTAAAAAATTGGTGAAATTCGATGAATTTTTTAAAAGGAAAGATAAAACACTGAAATTTATCCCCCCAAAATTATCCCCTTTTAAATTTTTCCTTTTTTACAAGTTTTTTTTTTTTTTTAACACGGAGCTTTCAGTTTATTCTTTCGATTGAAAACGGTTTTTTTAAAAGCTTTTTTTAAAAAATTTTTAACAAACAATAAACTTGATTTATTTAAATTTTGATTTTTGATATTTTTTTTATTATGTCACTTGGAAACAAAATTGTGTTCATCTCTTGACTATGTTTTCCCATTTCTGGGTTTTGGAATGGGAGAAAAGAAGATGAAAATGGAATTTTAAAAAACAAAGGCATTTTATTGATATTTTTTCTTCAATTTGTCGTTACACGTCTAATCCATTATATAAAATAGCTCGATGCCTCCCAAAGTTTTCAAATCGTTTTTTTAGAAAAAATTGTTGTTTTTAAAGGGGGAAAAAAATTTAACGTATTTCACAGAAATGTAGTTCATTTTTCAACCTTCTTACTAATGTTCGGATAAATAACGACGTCTTGGAAAAAATTTATCTTAAAATACAGATATTTGGCTGATAGCTTTTGACTGAAGAGACTTTCCAATCTATAGTTTAATGTTTTTTGAATGTGTTTTTTTTATCAAAAGCAAAATTGAAAAAAAAGGGGTTTCAGGATTTCTATAATTTGGGAAAAAAATTTCAAAACATCTTGGAATTTTTTCCTTTTCTTTTTCGAATATTTTACTAATTGCTTTATGAAATATGACGTTCGAATTCTGAATTTTCGTAGTTTCTTTCTTATGTTGGAATTGTTATTCCTCTTGCTGTGAGGAAAGGCATTTTATATGATGGGATACTCTATGGCGTTAAATAGTTATTAGATTTTCTTATGAAATTATTCCGTATTTCATAACAATAGTTGTGTTTTGGGAACTATTATGGTGTTTTTTGGATAATACCCTCCCTTTTTCGTATAAAAAACTTAAAAAAAGAATGCTACTTTATCTGACTCTACCAGAAGGATTTAAAAACAAAAAAAAAAAGGTTTCGCAGAAAAATGATAGTGATATTTCAACTGTGAAAAATTTCAAATTTTATGCAAAAAAAACAAATATATAACTTCGAAAAATGATCAACATAAAGGGAATGAACAAAAAGGTGAAATCCACTATCCTTTCCTTTTGCTGCCGATTGCCATCCGGGGTTTCAGCGAGTTCATAGTTGGAGGTATTGGAAAAACTTTTTCCCAAACAAAAAAAAAGGTAAGAAGTGAAAAGGGAAAAACTCTCTCAAAAAAAAAAACGAAAAACAAAAAAAAAAAAATGGGGGGCTAAATTCAAAATTTCCTAAAAGGGGGCCCGGGGGGGTTTAAGGGGTTCCTTTCCCCTTTAAAATTTTTTTATTTATTAATAAAAGTGCCCTTCCCTGCGTTTCCAATCGAATTCTTAACTAAAAATTTTATTCTTTTTTTATCAAAATTTAAATGCCTATTTTTTAGACTTCTTGAATGTTTAAAAAGCTGTATAATAAACAATGTTTGTGTTTTTTGCGTCCCAAAAATTTTAAAAGGGTTTCTGTTTTTAAAAAAAAATTTCCCAAAATTTTAGCTTTTGTTAAGGACACCTTCAGATATTCTCTAAAAATTTAAATTTTTTTTCTGAGAGGGTCCACAATAAAATTTACTATATTTTTTGGACCCTTTAATTTTTTTTTTAAAAACCAAAAGGTCCAAATTTGAGTTACCATTAAACCAGAGTTAAACGAATGGGTCTTACTTCACTGTGATAACAATGAGAAATCTTTTCAGGTTCCAAAATGTAGCAATTTTTTAATTTTTTTTTTCCGGGGTTTAAAATCAAAAATGAAAAGGGGAAAAAAAAACCTGAATCGAACATTGATCGTCGGAGGACCCGAAACGGACCCCAAAAAGGGGAAATCATGGGAAATCTCAACCCTTTTCCTTTTATCAATGGATGAACAGTTCGGTCAAAAAATCGTCTCCAAAAAAAAACCTTTTGGAAAAGGACATTATGTCTTCTTTAAAAAAAATAAAAAAAAAAAGTTCAAGTATCTTTTTTTCAGTGGCAGATGCATCAAAAGAGAAGACGTTCTTCAGTTTTCTTCCAGTAATAGGAAAAATGCCCACAAAAGAAAAAATCTTTGCCAAATGTAAATAAAACTTTAAATACTTCTGTAAAAACCTTTTAAAAAACCACTCCCCAAAAATAGAGATGTTTTGCTGGAAACTGCCCAAAAAACCTTTAAAAAAAAAGAAATTATCTCCTTTCAACAGTTGTAAGAAAGGGAAAAAGGGTTTTGGGGGGAATCCCATGGTGATGGTTGGACATTCGTGAAAGCTCACCCTT
>BMAV01022469.1:13136-99739 GCA_019973955.1 Trichonephila inaurata madagascariensis
CGGAAAAGCAAGGGATTGACGAGTGCCTGGCGGAATAGGGATTGACCTCGAGGGAAAAAGACTGTCTGCCCGGCTTGGCCTATTTAATGAATATTTTTGAAGCTATTAAATTCTATTTAAATTTTTTAAAATGAGGCTGTAACAAATTTTTTTTGTGTACGCACTACCGACGACGTTACAAAACAAATAATATAAAAAAAATTGAATTCAGTTCCTACTTAGGTCAACTAAGAAATTTTTTTATTTTAGTTACTTTTTATTAAATACAGTCGGACCTCTATATAACGAAGTCGCTAAATCCTGGAAAAAAGTTCGTTACATGGAAAATTCGTTATATAAAAGTTCATCTTTTAATAAACTTTATAAACCACATAACAAATTTTAAATTCATAAGCTCTATGTATTAAAAAAAGTGATTATTCACACCTTTTTTTAAATTAATATATATTTATTTTATATATCTTACCCATCAGAAAAAAGAAAAACTGCAAGGAAAACAAGAAAAAAAGTATGTCGAATGCATTGTATTTTAAATAGTAAGAAAATAATTTTATATTAAAATTTATGACTTTTAAGGACATTTTCTAATTTAAAAGGTACAAGTAATACTAAACATGTATTATTTTATAACTAGAACGCGGGGACACGGGACAACTCCTCTGAGGCTGAAAGGGGATATCGAAGAAGTTTCTATAAAACATCCAGTGAACTGGACAATGTGGGTTAAAGGTTGCACTTCTTGGATGAAACTTCCAGAACTCTATTGATCTCGGCGAATTAGGATCTAATAAAACCAGTTCAAGATTTATGACCTCCATAAAATGTGTTAAGAGATAGAATAGCTTGAAATGTTCAGAAATACTTTAAAAATAGGGGGAGGGGCGAAATTGAATCACAAAAGAAAAAGTTCGTTGTATAGAAAATGTACTTCTCTATAGAGAGGTTATTTTACGAAGAAAATCGTCAAATGTTCATGATTCCAAGAAAAAGTTCGCAATATAGAGGTTCGTTATATAGAGGTTCGACTGCAATTACAATTAATATAAATATGTATATACATATGACAGAATCACAATATTAAGTGGCAAAATAGGAAGCTATTTTCCTTACTATATATAGTGTTAGACTATTGTTTTTGTTTGTTGCTATTTACTCATTCATAAATCACATTCTCCGAAATAAGGCCATCCCAGGTAGGATTCGAACCCACGACGCTTGGATTAGAAGTCCAACGCGCTATCTATAGCACTACAGGGACACAACGAGCGATTTTTCATTTTATAAATGGTGTTGCACTAGTATTTTTGTTTGTTGTTGTTCGTTTTTTTTAGTTTAATTAATGAATTAATATTTGAAAAAATGTATTAGCATCAAGTGTCATCCACCACAAGTTTTAAAAAATGTATTTGAACTTGAGTGGATGAATAAAAAGTATTTTATTAACGATTGAAAATTTGAACAAGATATATATATATATATGTATATATATATTAGGGATACCCTCATACCGGTATTTTGAGCCATTTGTAGAATTTTGTAATACCAGTATTCACAAGTTTAAATACCAGTTTTTCGGTATTAACTAGAAATTTTTAAAATTGTCTCCGTTATATGTTCAGGGATCGCTCACATAGCAAAATCGTATACGTTTTTGTTTTTACGCCTTCCTAACGGTCGAAATTAATTCGACTATGAATATAAAGTTGCATCGTACAATCAAGAGAAGTGATAAAATATGTGAATCATCCAAAGGGAGGGTCAAGACTATCCTATTAACAGCTCAGAGCGATACTGCACACGCACACGCAGGATTCGCATACAATGAACGATTTTTCTTTCTATATATGCTGTTGGACTATTATTTTTTTGTTACTTTTTATTCATTAATTAAACTTAACTAATGAATTACTATTTTAAAAAATTGTATCAACATCAAGTGTTACACTACAAGTTTTAAAAAATATATTTGAACTTGAGTGGATGAATGAAAGGTAGTTTATTAACGATTGAAAATTTGAACAAGGTATATATATATATATATATATATATATATATAAGGGAGAGTGTGAACTAATAGTAGGAATTGAAAAAAGTGTTTCAGGTCCTCATAACATCAATTAAAAAAAACACAGTTTTCCTTTTTTTTATGAAGTACTTTAAATTATAACTTTTGAAACAAATTTTGAATAACAGTTAGTTCATTTTAATATATTATTGGAAAATTATCATTAATCAAACTTATTGCATTACTTTCAATAAATAAATAGTAGTAATTATAAGATTAAATTATATTAGATTTAAAAAGGGTTAAAACATAAAACCAAATAATACATTTTTAGAAATAAATCTATTTTGATGTTCAAAGGATTATAAATGCTTATAATGTAAAACAAAATAATAATAATAATTTATGTTTTTAGTTAATGTTAATATTTTTTAGTCTCAAGATTGAGCTTATTATTTATAAATAAAAAAAAAATTGAATTAACTGTATCCCTGCAGACATTTTAAATCCCTTTTCGAGTGACAGTGAAAATTTAATGTCACAAGAACCAAAATCCTTTCAGACAGAAGTGCCTTAGATAATTTGTACAACAGATGACACCCACGTCGTAATGAAGATGTATGTTCCTTTTTCCCAATAGATGGCACCACGAAAAGCATGCAAAAGAGGAAAATATTTTTACAATTTGTTTTCCAAATGTAGCCCTGAAACAGACATCTTAAAATAATTCGACTGTTGTCTTTGAGAGTCTAGATAAGGGGAAAATTAACTTTATATTTTGAATTATTTTAAATTAGAAATTTAATTACCTGTTATATATGTTTGATTATCGACTAATGTAAACAGAAATTAAAATCTTTACTATTAACCATTAAAATATAGAATTCAGGATAATTTTATATTTAATGTTATTGGAAATATATTGCTTTTGTAGAAAAAGATATTTACAATGACAAAAAATGCCGAGTTATAAGAAAAGGTATAAATATATCATTAAATTTACTTTATCGTAAAATTTCAATAATCATATGTTTAATAAACAATTATAATACCTTCCATGTTCCAAAAAGGGCATCCTATTACCGTAATGAATATTTGTCAGTTGCCTTTTTTTAAAAACAAAAAAAATCAGGAAATTATTTTTGTCTTCTTTAAATTTCTTCTTTTTTTTTTTTTTTATAAAAATCTAATAAAGCTATGACAAAGAACACTATGCCCTGTATTACTTTTATTTCTATTTAGAATTATCAAAAGTTAATTTATTTCAATGAAATCATTCGTAATGATCAAAATCTTTTAAAAAATACAGTCGGACTTCTATATAACGAAGTCGCTAAAGCCCGGAAAAAAGTTCGTTATATAGAGGTTCATCTTTTAATATGCTTTAAAAAAACCACATATAACAAATTTTAAATTCATAAACACTATACATTAAAAAAAGTAATTATTTACACCTTTCACCAGAAATACTTTAAAAATAAGAAGCAAAAAATTGAATCACAAAAGAAAAAATTCGTTTTATAGAAAATGCACTTCGCTATAGAAAGGTTATTTTACGAAGAAAATCGTGAAATGTTCAAGTTTCCTGGAAAAAGTTCGCTATATAGAAAATTTAGCAGTATAGAGGTTCGACTGTATATTTTTGTGAAAATATTCTTATGATTCCAGTGAGTTAAAGCAGTTTCCTAACATGCATAATGCATTTTTATCAATTAAAATATTTTGTTAACAAATAACTGGTATCTAACTTTAAATCTCGAAAGCATTTGAAATGCCAGAAATTTTCAAACCTTATCCCGATACAGGTAAAAAAATAACAAATAAAAATATTAACTTACATTTCATACAAAAGATGGCGCCAAAACAAAAGTTATGCACTTTTGGAATTAAAATCTATTGGAATTTTAACAAAAAATCACAACAATTTATGCGACAACTTTTGAACTATTTTAGCCATTTTTTCTTTAAAAAAATGAAAACATAACAAGTGGATTACTAGGTGTTCTGGAAAACAAAAAGAATCGTGACAAGACAAAAATTTAAAACCTAAAACTCGATTAATTCTTACACAAACTACGATTAATATATATCGATTCATTTAAAATTCAAATGAATCAAAATTTATGTAAGGGGAGCGTCATCTGGTCCCCCCAACAGACCCATTAAAGCCGGGTATTTATGGTTGCGAATTTGATATCATTATTAATTTATGTAGAGTTACTCGGCTATACCGCGGCAGTAATGATCTAGGAATAAGTTTCACAAGAGTTAATGCGTTTTAAAAAGCATCAACAGTCGAAAGTGATCCACAAATCGTGCAAAATAAACTATTTCAAAGTAATTTTTTTTAAGTTTATAAATATTGTGTGTGTGAGGTAATTTGTATTATTTCATCATCTCTGAATGTAAGAAGGTATGTACTGATGGTAGGAATATTGAGATTATATTACTTTTCCTTTATTCAATTTCTCTTCAAATTAACTATTCCCCATGTGTTTGAGGTATCAAAACAATATTTCCAAATGAAGCAATGAAACCTTCTAGAGTACAATGACAATAGGGTAGAAATCCATGCGGGTAAAAAGGACAAAAGATTTATGGTGTTTCCAGATAGTAGAAAAAAGTTTAATGCAAAAAACTATAAGAACCTTGATGGGTAGTTGCTCTATTTACAACAAAAATATTAGACTTAAACGGGGATAATGGTTGTAAGAAAATGGGGAAGAAAGATTTTTTGTTGTTGTTCAACAAAGGGAGGGGGATTGGTCACTATAAGCGCAGAAATCTATGGTATAACAACCGAAAGAAATGTCATATGGTGCTTTCTCTGCGATCTTAAACTGTCTGCAGTAAAACACATTTTACAGAAACGAATCGACAACTGGAGAGAGAATATTTTTCCTGAGACATTTCGACAATAAAGAAAATCTAAGAAGATTTCAAGGGGAATATTAGAAAAAGCTAGTACTAGTGTCTAGTTAACGAGTTAGTGTTTGCTAACATCGTACTGTAAGGCAATTCAAGGGACACTGGTGACGCATCTCGTAATTTTGAACCACGGTCAAGTGCCAAGAACGACACCTAGGCTGGTACCCCTCTCCAAACTTCTACACCACGCCAACGGGAGAGTGTAAGCTAAATTAACGTCACACTGCAAAGCTATACGAGGACTAGTGGCGACGGACATCGTCATTTTGAATCCTTGTCAAGTGACGAGGACGACACCTAGGGGGGCACCCCTGTCCTAGCTACCGCACCACACCAACGGGAGAACTTTTGAGCATCGACAGATTTAACGTGCATCGGTCTCCTCTACACGGCAAATATTCAGCTGTATTAGACTTGAACTCATTACACGCCAACTATGAGTCCATTACCTTGATCACTGGGCTACCGCAGCCCTACGTTATCGGGAGTCTCAGAAGTTGTATTACGAGTAAAATTATGATGTCCGTGGCAATAGCCATAAGGTTATTAAGAGCATCGTTAATTTTTCTCTTATTCACTCCACGCTTATTTTCAATAATTTTCCATTTAGCAAACTCACTTTATTATCTTTTTTTTTTTTTTTTTTTACTTTGCTCTTATTTACATACATAATGATTCCTTCACAAGACGAGGGTTTCTTATAAAACTACGTCATAAAATAACCCTCTAGGACCAATTAAGGAATCCGACTATGTTCGGAACCATAATTTTGTAAAAATTTATAAATGAATATTTTTTTTTTAAAAAAATATTTAGTTTCACTTAGACTAGAATATGTTTAGAATGAATTAGAATTGTTTTAGAAATATTCAAACTCAAACTCAATAGCGCAACAGCCCATGAGGGCCAGGGCCTACTGTGCTCATCCCAGTACACGTGATCATTGAACGCTGAGGTGTATGAGCAGATGTCCCGATCAGGTGATCAGTCTGATACGAAACCCCCAGTGTTTAAGTCTCCAAGCAAGCTTGATACTCTTTTATCGACCCACTGCAGTAGGGATGAAAGGTTGAGTTGACCTTTCCCCACCCTGGAATAGAACCCGGACCTGTGGTGTGGAAGCTCGATGCTCGACCACTGGGCCTTTAGAAATATAACTACTATAAAAATTATTTAAATGTAGCGTTTTGGCAAAAAAAATGAACATAGAGCTACTGAGAACATGTAACTTATGAGGTTATTCAAAATGACCTATTTTTGCCCGTAGTTCTTTAGACAACTCCTTCTCGAATAATGACAGCTTGGTATAAATCCACCTCTATTTCCTTCCTTTACTCCAGGTGGATGATATTAACTTCTACCCGCATGACTTCCTAGTCACAAATCACTTTCTACAACTCCAAGATTTCACGATTAACTCAATTAACTTCATACACCCGAAGGCCATTGTTTAAATAGCATTTACATTAACAAAAAAAATCAAGTCATCTCAACGGAAATCGGTTTTTAAATTAAAAAATCACAGTTAAATAATAATTTCCCCAAGAGAATTAGTAGAAGTTCCGCGGATAGAGCCCTTCACTCATTGTAACGGGTCTATTCGCGACTCTACTAATAATCCTCTTGGGTAAAATAATCTTTTTAACTGTAATTTCAGTTGAAAACTGCTTTCTGTAAAGAAGGCTTGGTTGATGTGAATTAGAACTTCTATTTAAGTGTTAGTCGTAGAGTAGGCGTGATGATGGTTGAAAGCGGAGATAGATGAAAACATAGCGTTAGCGACCGGAGATCGTATAGTTAAGTCAAGTGGAAGATTATTCAAGTACTGAAAAAGCTCAAGAGATTAGAAAAGTAATCTTATTTCTATTATATTTAATTGATTAAGATTGATTGTTCCTCGGGTTTAGTGATTTAAGTTCATGCAATTAGGTTGTATAAATCTATTAAGTGATAATCAATAAATTTGTGTTAATTGTTAAAATGGCTGATCTTTACTCGCAACCACCAATACCCGCTATCGCCGGGACGCGACAACATGTCTTTTTAGGATAAAGGTAAGGCCGTGGGTAGCCTAGTGGTTAGAGCACCGGACTCCGGACCGGAAGGCGTGGGTTCGATGCCCGTACCACCAAATACCCTCCGAGTACACGCGGAGCACGTGCTTGTTAAATCAGTGGGTCCGAAAGTCTTGTGGGCTGAATCACGAGTGCAGGAAACTGGAGAAAATTTCCCCCCAATTCAGTTTCATGCCTAAATTGTGGAGGTGGAGATAGGTGGTGTCGCCATCTATCGTTCCTTTTGGAATTTCTCCGAGCTAAATCGTACTGTCACCTGTATGGTGCTCAAGGCTAAAAGCCAACGACAGGCGTACTTCTAGTTCATTGCCACGATGAATTTCGCGGGCCTCGATCTGACTATGTCAGACAGGTGGCATGAGCAACAACAACAGGATAAAGGGATAGTTTTGTCTCGTGAAGAGTTGGAACATGTAACATATTGTCATGAATTGATCAATAGAGTTGAAACCGAAGTATATATTATAGTAAGTTGTTTTTCTACTTTTATAAAGTGAGCCAATATAACATAACTATTACTATTCCAATCTAAAAGAGTGCTTCGGATTTAAGAGTTCTACTTTTAATATGAGCAAAGACAATATGCAATAGAAAAACCACAGTGACGTTATCGAAATATACGAAACAAAGTTGCGTGGGTTGTTCAAAATTCAAACCGAAACAAAAAGTATATTCCGTTGTCAAATTCGCGAAAGAAAATTCTGCATAAAATTGCAAGTTTTATCAGCAGTGCTTTGTTTTTCCCTTTCACTCGTTATTTCGGGGGATAATGGCCCTCCAGAGCTACTTTTTTGAAAAGATAATGGGCCGGATTTCCTCTTCTTTAGAGTCGTGATTGAAATATCATGTTGCCCCACTGTGGGAGGGTGGGCCGTAGACGCGCGAGACAAGTAACAAAGAATGCAAAGGATGAAACATTTGCATCAATTTAGTTCACTAGACCATTCATACAATAGAGGAAGCTGTCAGAATTCGACATCAAGTATGTTTATTATTCGTTTAATTAATTGCCTGTTTAAGCGAAAAAAATTTTGAATAAATGTTTTTTGTTGCTAAGTATTTTCCTTTTTTCTCCCCTTCTTAAATTAAAATAACAGATAAAAATACGATAATTACAAACAAAAATATTGTAAAAAGGGGAGAAACATGTGAAGAAGGAAAAAGGTTTACTTTGAGCGAGCCTCTTACTATAGAATTGGAAGAGGTTGCCTCAGATTTTGAGATATTTAGTATTGTTGGCGTGAGTGAACGAATTTTTATTTACGTCGCACTTTATAGAAACAAGAGGGCTATTGGCGATGTGGGCCTCGGAATTTTAAACCAATGGTGAGTGACGAGCCACTCACTCTCTAAACTTCCATACCTCACCAACAGGAGGACTTTGAGTCTCGAAAGATTTAATGTGCATCAGCCTCTTCTACCTAGAGGATATTCATTGGCACAAAGACACGAACTCATGACACGCCGTATTCTATATTATTCAAAATTGGTGGTTGCCAGCTTTTGAGATTTTTGCCGTGGTAGCCTAGGGGTCACGAACTCATGACACGCCGTCTACGAGTTCGTGACCCCTAGGCTACCACGACAAAAATCTCAAAAGCTGGCAACCACCAATGTTGAATAATATAGAATCAATGGAAATGGTACGCGGAGCAAAACCTCCAGTAAAACTCATCCTCCGCCTCATCATAAATGACCAAATAGCCCAGTTATGTACCAGTGCCTTCCTCTGAAGATTTCTCCATAACGACTTCCGATTGATCTTTGATCTCCAGCTCCTTTCATTAATTGTGAGAAAATCCATATCTCGTTTTGCAGATCGTTTCCGAGAGGACGTATGGGGGTTGTTCTTCATTCAATTTCCTAACAATAAATATTTACAGGATAGAGGCTTCCCCACAACCTGAAGGACCCAGTCCCCTGATAAAATCCCCAAGGGCAGGGGGTCAGGCCATACCCCTAGGCCCTGGTAACCCCTTTTAGTCACCTCTTACGACATGCATGAGCTACAATGGACCTATTCCTTCACACCCGGTCACTGCACTTATGCCAGTGGAACTACTTGCAAGAAATTATATCCGTTGACCCCCAAAAAATATATTTTTTTTTTCCCGTTTTCGTTGTCGTAAATAGTCTAAAACTGATTTCTTTTTCCTCATAAATTGCTTCTGGGGCAACTAGTGGCTACCCGAAATGAGAAAACAAGTACCCAGACAGAAATTTAGAAATGACTATTTTCTCGACAATTGCTTTACAGCATGAGAGCTCACCCTCATAACTGGATCCGACTTCACATGTCATAACGGCACATGCAGCCTTTTTTAAATCGGTGGAATTATAACCGGCCTGAAATGCAGACTATAGGCATTGTTATAATTCCTCATGGTTGAGCACTTGGGGAACTTCTCCACCAGGCCATTCCTATGCCCTTTTTTCGTCCGGTAGTCCCAGGATAGAGGTTAGTTTCCGACATGACAGATGATCCACCAATTACTTTATACCAGGTCGCCCAATCGGTATAGTGGTTAGTGACGCTGACTGCGGTGCCGTATGGACTGGGTTCGAATCCCGGAGAAGACATGGCTGTTTGTAAATGTATAGTGCCTTTGCGGCATGGGGGTATTCTAAATAGCCATCGAGCCGCAAGTCCTCTCGTGTGGTTGGTGGAAGGGGTAGAGAGGGGGGAGGCCCCTAACCCCACCCCCCAGGTGTCCTCCCTCAAAATTGGGGTGGAAACGAGCCAAATTGTACTGTCACCTGTATGGTGCTCAAAGCTACGGCTAATGGCAGGCGTCACTTAGCCCTTTACCATGATGAATTTTGTAGGCCTCAATCTGACCTTTGCTGATCAGGTGGCATCGGTAACAACAACTTTATACCAGTTGTCTTCAAACTGTGTTCCATGGAACCCTGGGGTTCCATAAAGCATACCCAGGGGCTCCACGAGTCACAATAAAAAAAAATTCGAAAATAAACTTTTAAAAATATGTATGTAAATTTATTATTTCTATGAAGTTCGTTCTCTGTGAAGTTTGTGTTGTTACAAGTATCTGAAACTCATCCTATTCATTAAAATAGAAGATTTTATTTATATATAAAAAATTTATATTTTTCAACACTTTTTAGACTTTTATTATAATATAATAAAATAATATTAAAATATGTGTTTTATCTTTTTATATATATGCCTCCTACTGGATTGTGAATATTCTATTGTTTACTATCTTGGGTTTCACGAGATAATTATATACTCGTTAATGAACACAGTGTCTTATATAACTAAATAGTTTTCTAATGGAAAATACACTATTTTGCAATTGTGGGGGGAATACCTATAATGAAGGAGAGGAAACAGTTTATCAACATATTCAATATTAAAATCTAAATTTAAGCAAGAACAGCTCCGAAATTTTATGCTACAAATTCTCCCATGAAAAATACCCAGCTATAAACATTCTAATGCCATACAAAACATTGTGTTTAAGTGAAATATATTGTCGACGTGAGCGGCTACAGAAACAAAGTATAAAAACAAATGAAACGCAGAATATGAAATGCGACTGCAGACAATTTCAATAGACATACACTTCGACACTTTGTGTGAAAAAAAGTAAGCACATACCCCAGTTACTAAATGTAATACACAGGTAAGGGACACTTTGATCTCAAATTAATATTATATTATTAATGAGTAAATTATAATAATAAATGCAATACTTTTTTAATTGCCTTTACATAAAGTACCTATAACATGTTGATCTACTTTAAATATTATTTTCCAGATCTATTCTTCTAAGCATGTGTGTGGAATGGGATTCCATGAAAACACTTTCTAGTTCTATATAGGGGTTCCACGAAAACACCTTCGTGTTCTAGGGTTTCCGTGAGTTGAAAAAGTTTGAAGACCACTGTGTGTGTGTGTTCAATACGATTGAAACAAATGGTAATTTTTATTTATAATCTTTTCGTTGCTCTTACATAATTTCTGTGACACCTTAAATAAATAAATACACAAATCTGGAGCCACAGATATCTTGAAATCCACTCATTCTCGATGGATAGTTAGTTCCATTAAAATGTACACATATATGAATGCTTTTCAAGTCAATACCTTTCCAAAGGCGTCGTCATATTTACCAAAATTTGTGAGGATGACATTTTGCGCTTCCCTAGTTAGTGAAATTTTATTCACCCTGAAAACTAAGAATGTTTCGATTGGTTGTTAACCTTACGGTTTGATGATACGTGACCCACAAGCCTACACCAGGGTTTCTCAAACTGTGGGGCACGCCCCCCCTTGGGGGGCTGACAATTCTAAGAGGAGGCGCGAGCATATTGAAAAGTCAAAAACAAAAGATTATCTTAAAGAAATTATTAATTTATGGAAATTAAACAAACAAAATACGTTCTCACATAATAAAAAATAAAACACTCATTTACACTGATATATTACACTTATATAATTGTACCAGTGCTACACAATGTATTTTATAATCAATTTAACAATACTAAGTTAAGAACATGTTTAATAACAACCAGTGACCCCATGGAATTTTCATATATAAAATTATATACAAAAATGATCACTTATCTTGATAATTTGTACGGCTTAGAATTGAATTCTTAGTTGCCGATTAAAAGTTACTCGATTGTATTGGGGTGGAGGAAGGAATAAAGAAGCAAATAGTCTGAAATAAGTAAATCCTTCGCAAACATTGTCAATGTCCTTTTATTTCATTCCAAAGCCTTCGGAATAATTTTATGGATATCAGTGCACAGAAAAGACCGTACTTTTGAAAGACGTATATATACGTGCGGGGAAACTAACACTTTGACTGAGCGAGACATTTATTTACGCAGGTGGCACTTAAGAGGTTAAAGTCATTTCGTAGCTTTAGCATCAAAGTATAGTATTATTGAGTTCAATACATTGTTATTGTATGAGGGGGGCGCGATGAAAATTATGATTGAATATTGAGTCACGAATATTTAGTTTGAGAAGCCAAAACCATTAATTTCCACACTTGAACTTTAAACGTAATTTTTAGTAGCTTTGTAATTGCATTTGTTTCGGTCTAATTAGTACTCGATTTTTTTTTTGTATTAATATTAATATCATCAACCAGGATTGTTTTCAATGAACCAATACACCAAATGGCACTTTCGAGGCCGAGTGGTAGCGTATCGCGCTTCCACACCACAGGTCCGGAGCTCTATCCTCGAGCTGGACAAAGTCGACTCAACCTTTCATCCCTTCAGTGGGTCGCAAAATGATTACAAGGCTTGTTTGAGGACTAAAAACTGGGGGTTTTGCTTCGGATTGACCCCCTAATCGGGACACAGCGCCCAATGATCACGTATACTGAGATAGGCACAGTAGGCCTTGGCCCTCATGAGGTGTTGTGCCACTTTAATTTAGACTGGCTCTTTCAAAGTACTGTCGAATAATTTTGTAATAATTAATTGTTAAATAAACTTTTACCGTACAACAATGCATTTTAATAGAGGTTCTGTAAAATTCGATTTAACTTTCAGTGTAAATAAGGTTTTCTATAAATTGTTCTGTTCGGTTAGAAGGTGTTTCTCATCTCGCGTTGGGAAATTATTAAGTTTACTGATAATTCTTTTTTTAAGTGTTGCCATGCTCGCGCGCAATTTTAAATTCTTTTAAATTCTATAAATTACAAAAAATAGGTTTCATTTTTAAATATATTTTAATTATTTGTGTGCAGTGTTTATTATTGTATTTCCTGCAAAACTGGTGAATATAAACCGGTCAGGAGGAAAATAAGAAGTAAATAGATTAGTGGATTAGACATTTAAAATGAGACATTTTTGGGAATGTTAAAACATTAAAATGAAACATGCATTTGTAATAGCAAAAAAAAACCCTTACAAAAAAAAAAAGGATTACTTCTTTCTCGTCCATTTGACCAAATATAATCAAGATATTGTTATTGTATAAAGTCGATAGAGTCAGCAAATATAGTCAAGTCATGTTCCCATGTGGAGTTTTCGAAAAGGGAAAAACCAAAGAACCAAGTAATACAAAAAGAAAAAAAAAGAAAGAAAAAATTAATTCAGTTCCTACTTAGGTCAACAAAGAAAAGTTTTCTATTCTAGTTACATTTTATTAAATAGTTACATATATATATGCAAAATAGAAAGAGATTTTCCTTGCAATTTTCCGTTTCCCTTTCTATATAGGGTGTTGAACTATTACTTTTTGTTTATTACTATTTATTCATTAATTAAATTAAATTATTCCAATAAAATTGTATAGTTAAAAAAAAATTCCTATTCTCAGAAATTAGGTCAACCTATGTGGGATTCGAACCCACGACCTTCGGATTAGAAATCCAACGCGCTATCTATTGCACTACAGGGACACAACAAGCGTTTTTCCTTTCTATAAATGCTGTTGGATTATTATTTTTGTTTGTTACTCTATTTATTCATGAATTAAATTTAATTATTTCAATAAAATAGTATAGTAAAAAAAATCACATTCTCAGAAATAAGGACATCCCAGGTGGGATTCTAACCCACGACCTTTGGATTAGAATTCCAACTTGCTATCCATTGCACTATAGGGACACAACAAGCGAATTTCCTTTTTATGTATGGTGTTGGATTATTATATTTTTGTTACTATATTTATTCATTCATTATTAATGAATTAATATTTGAAAAAACTGTATTAACATCAAGTGTCATCCACTACAAGTTTTAAGAAAATGTATTTGAACGTAAGTGGATGAATAAAAAGTGTTTTATTAAGGATTGAAAATTTGAACAAGATATATATATAGAGAGAGAGAGAGTGAACTAAATGTAGAGGAATTGAAAAAGATGAGAGAATAAATTAACAATAGCACGTTTAAGGTACTCTTTGATAAGTAACTTTTTACAAGAGTAAATATAAAATAAAGAAAATTGAATGAAATTTCATTCTGAGTATTGATTGAATGGATTATTTTTTTTGTGGTGGTATCTAAATAAGTCAGTAACAAGCCTCCAGACAGGAGTGATGACTTTTGTTTAGTGGTATGTTACGTGCTTACGAATCCATAGGTCGCGGGTTCTCATCTCCAACATATAACAATAACAGAACACTCTTCGGCTAAGAGCTAAGATTGTAGGGTTAAGCTGTGTACATGTACAAGGATAGAGAGCCAACTTTTATCATGACAAAATATATTAAAATTTTTACAAAGGCAAAAAAATTAAATAAATAAATTATTTAAATATTCCTTTTTTGCAACTGAACGCAATCTCTCATCAAGCATTTCTAAAAGTTTTCAAATTTCTAATACATTGTGAACGAAAAAAAAATAATTTAACAAAATATATAAAAAAAAATTCTTATTTGGGTTATATTTTGTATTTGAGAGTTTTTGCTGTTTTTTTGTAGAGAAGAGTGTGTCTCACGGATAACTTTTGTTGAAGTGTGTAGTATAATTTTAAAACTGCATCGAAAGCTCGGTGAAATATTTTGAAAAATTTCAAAAAGCCTTTTCTAGACTTATTTTTATTTCAGTATTAAAAAACAAGAGTATCAGAGTTAAAATGCCGACTAATACGAAGAGGCAAATTCCAAAGGATCTCAGAAATATAAAACAAATATATAAAAATATTAAAGAACTGAAGGTTCGAAAAAAATGTTTCACGAATATTCCATTTTTAAAATAGATCAAGGGCTTATTTTTTCCAGCACTGCATCAATTTTAATTCAAGTGTGGTGAATCAAAAACATACAAAAACACTTTCAACTGTTGTCTTTACAAATATCTTTGCCTCCAACTTTCACTGAATCAAATTCGTGACACACGACAGAATCCACAACTAAAAAAAATTACAATGGCGAGAAAATTAAAATTTCTCACTTTATTTTCACGATAGGCTCGTGCGATTGGCATTTATATCCCGAAACGATTCGACAAAAGATTTTGACAAAATATTGCCAAAACACGATTCTTAATTCTTCGATTTAAATATGCGGTCAGGATTGATTTTTTTTTTGGATGAAAATTACTTCTTTATTGTCTTCTTTTAGTTGGCGGAAGCGGTCCATCATGAATTGTAAATAAAACGTCCCCGACAATAGGCGACGTGTGATTTCGGCCATCAAAACAGGCAGAATCTTTCATATAGAAAGAGACATTTTTGTAGAGAATTTTTTTCACCAACAAAAAGGATCATGATCTCATTGTTTGGTATCCATAAATATGACGTCATTTATTGCAATCTTTGACCTTCTGGACAACTGCGGATTTCCTGCGCGAGTTTTTCTCTCTCTCTATTTCTGTTTTCATCTGTTTTGATATTCATGTGAAATAAATTCACAAACTAGCATTTTAAAGGCCAGACGCGAATAAAGTAACAAGAGTTTGATTTTGTTCTAATCTATTCTGGGCCTTAAAAAGGCTGAAAATTGAATGATTATAATCTTTTAAGATATGTTTAACTGGTTACGGAAGTTATTGTAAAAATTGCAGTGAAATTAAACAGTTACTAGTGGGACAGTCTTTGAAGAATTGTAATATTAAACTCAAACTTGTGTAACTTGTTTAATTTTTTTTATAAAACTCAGTCTTGGATTTTGTTTTGAGGAAATTAATCGTTCATTATTAATCAGTTAATTTTTATTATGGATCATTACTTATTCATCTTCAATCATTTTTTATTCATTGTAAGATTAATAACAATTTTTTGTAAAAAGCATTATATTTCATCAAATTTTTAGGAAATCCTTTTGCATTCCTTATTTTGTTGTGTGGTTTTTAGTTATCTACAGAGGCGTAGCTACCGCCCTATCAGCCGTATCAATGATACAGGGACCCCAAGCTACTGGACCCCATCATATGTAAGCAAAACAATCGTAACACATTAAGAAGCCCCAAAAAGGGGCATCTAAGAAATTTTGATACGGGGCCCACGCAGATCTAGCTTTGTCAGTGGTTATCTATCATTAATTGCTCCATTTTGTATCTTACAAGAGAGTTTTCAAAAGTATAGCCAACGATAAATTGAATCTATTAATATCCTTACCATATTCTATCTAAATTGCTTAATGACATTTTTTATTGAAGATATTGGTTACCGCTACTATGATATTAAATTTAATGATCTAAAAATTACAGTTTGATTTGAATACCAGTTATGAGCCAACTATTAAATGAGACGAAAGTCAGTTAGTGGATTACACACATGAATTAAAAAAAAAAAAGAAAAACCAAAATATTTACTTGAAGAGCATGTGTATTTCTCGACATAATCTCCGTTTACACAGATACATTTATCCCAATATCTACTGCATATGAATCTTTGGACCGCTGTTTTATATACCTCATGTACTGTGTCAGTTGACACTCCCAGGTGATAATAATCACTTAGCTGTAAGTGATTATTAGCTCTAAATGAGCTAAGTCTGGGCTGTAAAGCGGGTGCTGAAAAAGTTTCCACCGCTAATTGATTAATCTAGTTGTATGAGGCCTGAGATTGTCACGATAAAACAAGATGGAAGAAGAAAATCTGTCAAAGCCTTACTGACTGGAGGCATGACCTTGGCGTTGTGTTTTGAAAGTGAAAGGAGAGGCTTCCTTTCCTTAAGCTCACTTTGAATCTGACTGAGAGTTATGACAGTTATGTTCCAACATTAATAACAGTCTTGTTTATTTTCGAAGTCTCGCAGCGATTTGCAACCCCTACTCACTAATTCTTCTTTTTATTTTTATAAATGACTTTTTTTCCATCTCATCTCAATCTTTTTTGACAATGTCTATTTTTTTCCATCAGTTTTTTCTTGTTCCGATTTTTTTCTTAACTTCTGTTGATCTTCCGTGGTAAGGTCAAAGAATTTTTTTTTTTATTCTGTCAGTTTCCATAACCATTTCATTAACTTCTTGTCCACTAAACTATACACGGTAGCAATACAGTCACAATTCATTACAAATTCAAAAACAAGATCGTGTCTGGAAAATCAAAGTGGAACTTGAACTGAAAATAATAAAAAAAAAGCATCCCGAAAAATTCGTTAGAGGAGTGGTTCGTTAGCGGTGGTACGATGGTTGATGGATGATTAAGGAAGAAAATAATTTCTGCAAAACGAGAAAAATTTCGTTGTATTTAGATGTTTTTAAGGGGGAAGGGAAGGCAGTTCTGAGCTTTATTAAAATGGTGATGCTTTTTTGAAGAAAAAGAAATTCATTCACACACATTTTCTAATACTGAATTAGTTTTTTTCCTTCTAAAATTTTTAATGAGTTTGATCATTTAATCTCCGAAATTTCCTGTTATGGGAATAATTGCATCATCCACCTAAAGAGGAAGATTATCGAATATTTTACATCATTAAAGAAATTTATGACTGCAAATCCTTATGAGATTTATCCATCCTTTACTGATCAGAAAGAATACATCAGTGGGCTAAGCTCCAGTTGCAATTATATGACATTGTAGTCCCTTGATAACTGCAAATACGTGTTTCCAGCCAATCATTTCATAAATTCATGTGACGTCATAGTCACATGATGCATACAATCATGTGTTTTCAGCCAATCAGTTCATGCCCTTTGCTGTAGCCCACTTTTGCTTTTTGCAGAAATTTTCGTTTATTTTTCAACATATTTGTCAACATTAATATCACACATAGGTAAATAAAATGTACTTGATTGATTTTAAAATATTTATAGAAGTTCAAAAAAACTTTTTTAAGAATGCTAATACTTGAACAGCTATACCAAGTTAGCAAATTAGAAATTTATTTAAATTTTACAAATAGAACAAGTTGTTGTTGTCCTTCCTTATCCCAGATGAGGTAGCTCTCAGCTGCACCATTTCCATAAAACCAAAAATCTCCAAAAAATCTAGAAATAAAATACGATTTCTTAAAACCTTGTCAAAAGTAAAATTCAAACAATTAAGAACATAACTGTGGAAGGGGGGGTGTGCCTGATCAGCCTCGCATTTATGACATTCTGGAAAGACTTTCCGGCCCTGTTCAAAAGTAAGAGACTTGATGTGGCCATTAAAAAAGCGCGATAGAGCCGTATGCCGATCCCTAAGAATATTAAGTTGGTGACTGACTGAATATTAACGTCGCGCTGTTCAGCTACACGAGGGCTTTTGTCGACGAACCACGTCATTTTGAACCATGGTCAAGTGGTGTGGACGACACCTGAGCTGGCACACCCCTCTCCTAACTACTACACCACACCAACGGGAGGACGTTTCAGCTCTCGACAGATTTAGCGTGCATCGCTGCCCTACACGGCGGGTCTTTAGTGGTACTGGGGTCGAATTCGTGACAAAGCCAGTCGCGATCCGATACCCATATCACTCGGCTACCGCGGCTATTAAGTTGGTGACACCAACGAGATTTTTTCCCAAAATACCAAGAGTGAACAAGGGGTGCATTCAATTCCAACCCCCTTTTTAAAAAAAATTCCTTTGACAAACGTCCCAGCAAAGGCGTGAGCAGTGGCGAAATTTGGGAACTATCCGCTACTGTTCCATTCAATCCAATATGGGGGGGGACCCATTGAAATATATAGAGTGCTAGAAGAAAGTCGAACCACGAAAATCCAGAATTTCAGGTTGCATATTCCCCCAAAAGTGTCCAACGAGAAAGGTGCTGTATAGAAGGCGACTGTCAGTTAAAACAAAGTCCCGGCAAGGCAGAGGGCCCATGAACAATAAAACAAAATCAAGTTTAATGTGAGGTTGAATTAATAGAAAAAAGGGGTAGCCCCCTTTATCACATCACCGTCAGGAATTTAGAACATTGAAAAAATGCATCTCTACTGGTGTGCAGTACCTATACTTTTCCGTAGTGTGATTGCATTCTCTAAGTAACATTTATAGGTTTGTTAAGATCTAATTATATTTAACTTTTAATTGGCAATATAATTATTCAATTGATTCTCATCGGGGTTGGGAAATGTAAAGCATAGTTAAGGTATATTTTTTAAATTATTGGGCCTTAATTTATTGAATGTCCATCAACCCACCTGTGAAGCACTTTAAACTAAGGGCAACAGCCCTAATTTGATTGAATAGTCTCCGGGCGATGCATTTGCCCCTACTTTCTAACTTTTGTCCCAGCCCAATGAAGAAATTTCCATCCCCCACGAAAAAAGTATCCCCCTATTTAAAATAAGAAATTCTATTTCGGCCAAAAGAAACTTTTTTTAAAAATTAGCAAGAATTTATTTAAAAAAAAAAAAAAAAAAAAGATGGGAGGGAAAATATGAACCCTCTCTAGATTTTTGTGGTATTTGTCTAGTGGTCATGTCAAGAGCCGTGGTGAGTGACATCAAGCTTTGGTGCCACTGAAGACCCACCGCGTAGATGCATATTAAATTTTTCGAGGCTCAAGGTCCTCCGATTGGCGTAGTGTAAGTTTGGTTAGGGGGTGCCAGTTTAGGGATCATCCTCACTTGTGACCATGGTTCAAAATTACGAGGTCTGACACCAACAGCTCCTCCTCCTAATAAGCCTCCTTCCGGTGGTGAATCATTTTTTTTTTTTAAAAATTAAGAGGAAAAAAGTATCAACAGGAAGTGATGGCGTCAACTGAAAAGATGAATCGAAAGAAATAAATTTTTTTTTATTATTGTTATTATTATTTTATGTTTCCTGCCTTTTTTTTTTTTGGGTGTGTACGGTGCATCTTATATTGGATTTTTTTACTATTTTTGAGGTACTTTTAAGAATGCTAGAATATTCTCCTCTAAAGGGACTGCGCATTGGTATTTAACGTTTTCAGACCTAGTACATTCCCCAGGAGCTAGTATCACTTTTTAGTGCGGCATCATATAGGCGATACGAATTACCGCAAGTAATTTTGACGCCCAGTTTCCTCCCCAGAGGGAGGCACCTGGGCTGTGGCGATGAGAAACCGTACTTAGGATTTTCATTTTGCCGAGAGCACCCAAGCCTAGCAGTCACTCAAGGGATTTTTTTCGTGACGTATAATCATGCGACATGGCCGTTGTCGATTTTCTGCATCATGAAAATCCACCGGCTTGGGCCGGGTTCGAACCTGCAACCGTAGGGCAGAAAGCCAGCGACAAACCAACCACACCACCCAGACGGCAAAAATGTATATTATTTCTTCCTTCTCTTATACCCTTTATGTTTTCTTTATTATTTTTTTTTGCTTAGTATTTTTGTGTTATGTATACGAATGCACATCGTGCAGTTATCTTTATATTTGTATTATATTATTTTAATGTCTCAGGTGTTTAAAACGTAAACTTTGATTTTTTTTTCAATAAAGACCGGACGTGGGGGTGGTTGTTTCCCGAGGGATTGGTTTGCAGCTTTAAATCCTCTTCGGATGAGCTCGGTCCTATAGACATTATGCCAATAGCTCTCTTGTTGCTTTAGAGTACCGTGTTAATAAACACTCACACCATAGATTTAATTTAGCACTTGTTATATAAGACTATTTACTAGAATTGAATAATCACGGTTATGTTCAAATCCGATGATTTTGACACCGAAATGCCTTTTCGAATCTGGGTTCAACAAAAAGAACATCGATTTAAATGACAGAAGCTGAGGCTCTTTAATAGAATTGAGCTTCAATGCCCTCACGTGGCTTGGTATGGAAGTCAGAAGGGTAAAGTCTTCTTCACTTGACCGAGGTCAATAATTTCGCAGTTAATCGCTTTAACTAACGTGTGTGACGTTATTTCAAACCAAGCGATATCCACTAAGGAATCAAGAAATGGATTGAGCAAGTGAGTGTTCTACTAACGTCACACTATAAATATACACGAAGGTATTGGCTACGGACCTCGTAATTATAAACCGAAGTCAAATGACGAGGACTACATTTGAGTTGGCGCCCCTCAATGAAAACTACCGCACAACGCCTACAGACAGGACAGATTTAACATTAGTCAACCCCTTCTAAGCAGGGGGGTTAAGGAGTTCTAAGTGCTCTAATTCATGATACGCCGACCGCGAACACTAGCCTACCGAAGGCATATCAAGAAATGAAAAAAGAAATAATTAGTCAATGACTACTTCTACATTTTCTCTTAATACATCTATTAATGTAATTTACTTATTTTACAGAAAGAAAATAATTTCACGTTGCAAAATAAAGTCTGAAGTCATTATTCTTTACTATAACAATGAAGTACAAACGCTTCCTAATGTGTAAACATGTTTACAATTATCTTAGAATTCCTTTATGAGAATTCCTTGAGGCAAAAATCCAAAGTATTTGCAGTCGAAAACAATATCTCGCTTGAGGCTTGTTAACTTGTATTTTCATGCGTTAATACTTTTCCTAGATTAGTTAATTAATATTTAAAATTTGTGTAGGTTATAATACATCACATAAATATCTGGATCATTTAATTAAAAATACTTTATTACGACAGCTAATTATCCCCCCCTTCCCTGTTGTTTGTTTTTCAAAATTTTCTAGTTTAAAAATTCCCTCTTTTAAGTCCTTTTTTCAATGTTCTAAAATTTATATGGAACTTCAGTAGTTTTCATCCCTCGATTTTCTTTGTGTATTAAACTAAATGAAAGTATTTAAATTAATATCGCTATTTAAAGCTTGGAAACTAATTAAATTTTTAGTTTGTTTATCTCTAATTAAAATTAAAAATAATTATTCAATCAAAATTAAAAATGAATAATTCAGAAAAATTCCCAACTCAGTGCGTGATAGTTGAATATTTAGTTGGCTTTTTTTTTTCGAAAACAATTAGTTAATGATGAAAAAAAAGAAAAATCTTGAAAGCAAATCTTAGTTATTTTTGAAGGAGGAAAAGTTATCGATTATATCGATAGTTAGAACTGTATTAATCGTTTAATAATAGGTGTGATCACCTTGTACAGCTATACAAGCTTCACAATGTGCGCTCATATTGTAAATATAATTGTTGATTATTATCTTGTATGATAAAGTCTAGTTAAAGATATTATGGCAATAACTCCTATTCTTACAAAAAAAGCCGATTTTTTAAAACCTGAAAAGTCCTTCAAGCAGCTTGTCGACAGGCAATGCTTTTCATAGAACATTTGATAAGTGGTCTATGGGACTAAGATTTGCAGACCTCGCTGGCCCCACCATACGACGAATACCCTCTTCTTCTAGACCAGTGTTCCGCAACCCCAGTCCACGGACCGGTACCGGTCCGTGGATCAAATACTACCGGTCCGCAAAAGAAACATTAAATTATTTCTCTTTTATTTACTGTGGTATGTTTTTATTAGGTTTGGGCTACTTTTTATGAAAATCACTTAATATTCCTTGTTAAATTACTTTATATTCATTTTTTGGTGTAGCTATATTTTATTCAGAAGTCACGATTGTGTGAATACAATTAAATTAAAATTATTAAATCAAAACAGTCTAAAATATAAACAATCAATATTCTTCCCCTCAGCGGGCTGCGGTATAATTAACAAATGTTAACCGGTCCGCGGTGATAAAAAGGTTGCGGAGCACTGTTCTAGATCTTAGGTTCCCATACTCTTTTGTCTCATAGACCCCTTGCAATGTTTTTCGGTTTGGGGTAGACCTCTGCTTATCTAATATTGATTTTTTGCAAATTTATCAACTAAAATATCTTTTCGGCAGCATGTACTACTACTTATTTTAAAATAATTAAATTTCCAACTGTAGTTAAGTATAGCATTTAAAACTTACGAAGCACATGTTAATGAATTAAATTAATGCATAAAATAACTATTACATAAGATAACTGAACAACAAACAAATGCTTTTAATGAGAGGAATGAATCTTATGCTTCACAATGACAAGTTTTCAACATTTAATATCAATCTAGTCAGGTTTAACCCTGTATCTCCTTTGTTAGTAAGTGTCCAGTTTCTCTCTCTCTTTTTGTGAGACAGACAAACTCACTGAAACTCCCTCTCACTAGGAAAAGAATTTAAAAACTTTCTCATAATATTCCATAATTCGCGACAAATAACAATGCTGCTGACATACGTTTCTAAACTTTAGTTTAAGATATTCGTTGGAGCCTATTCTGATCAGTTATTGCATTACGACATTTTTTTTCAATGCTATACTATATGAATTCATTGTCTACTGTGATATTACAATAAAAAAAGCTATCTCAAACCTAGTTTCAAAATCTGAGTAAAGGGCATTTAAATGTTGAATGTAGGTTAAATTGTTCTGACAGATTGTCTGTGACAAATCGAGAAATTTCGTGACGGCCAATATTATACTTCTTTAGCTTAATTTTGGAAAGAAACGCTGAAATGGTCTTTTGTCAAAAGGAGGGCATGATTGGAAATTCTTGGATCAAGACTTGGTGTTATAGTGGTACTCTTTTTGGGGGTTCACCCCTCAATGTAATTTCGTGAATGGCCAGTCAATCGGAGAAATAGCCTTCGAAATTCATGCTTTTATACAATTAAATTTAAATTTTCCCAACGAGTTCGTAGCTTGATTGGTAAATCGTCTGCTTTCTAGCTGCAGGTTAGGTTCGATTCCACGCGATCAACTTTTTTCTTCAATTCATTTAATTATTTTTAAATTAAATAAATTTATTTATGAAAGGTTTATTAAATATTAAATAATATTTTTTTTAATTATTTTGTATTTTTTTAAAAAAAAATTTTTAAATATATAACTTAAATTTTTTACTAGTAAAATTATTAAAAATTGTTATTAATTAAAAATATTAAAAATACTTATGAAATAAAAATATTTAAAATATTATTAATAAAAATTATTCATAATTAAAATTAGTAAATTAATTATTATTCATTAAAATAATTAATTAATCACTATTTATTTAATTAATTAGTTACTATTTATTAAAATTTAAATTTAATACTATTTATTATAATTAATTTATTATTATTAAGCATTAGTATTAATAAGAAATATTATTAATTTATTATTAAAATTATGATTTATTATTGAAATTATTATTAATTTATTATAAAATTTATTTTAAATTAAAATTTATTAAAAATTATTTAAATAAATTTTTTGAAATTAAAATAAATTTATTTAAAAATTTATTAAATTATTTTTTTATTAAAAAATTTTTAAAAATTAATTAAAAATTTTAAAAAATAAACATAAAAAAAGACATGTTTTTTTATTATATTAATTATAAAATAATTAATTTAATAATAATAATATATTGTATAAATTATTTTATATTATACATAATATTTTATTTATAGTACATTGTATTTCACATTAAAAACTATTTTCAACTAATTTTTTTTGTAAAATATCATTTAATATTTATTACAAATATTATTTATTAATATAAAATAGATTTATAAAATTTAATATAATTATTTATATAATCACAAAGTAATTTTTTTTATTTTATAAAATACAAAATAATTACAAAAAATATCATTTAATATTTAAAAAACCCTTTTTCATAAATAAAATTTATTTAATTTAAAAAAATAATTAAATGAATTAAGAAAAAGGTTGATCGCGTGGAATCGAACCTAACCTCCAGCATAGAAAGCAGACGATTTACCAATCAAGCTACGAACTCGTTGCGGAAGAATATAATTTAATTGTATAAAAGCTTAGAATGAATTTCGAAGGCTGATTTCTTCCGAATTGACAGGCCATTCGACGGAATTACATTGAGGTGTGAAAACCCTAAGAGAGTACTACTATTACACCAAGTCTCGATCCGAAATGAATTTCCTTAGTCGTGCCCTCTCCTTGTTAGTAAAATTTATGCTGTCACCTAGTATCACAAATTAACCTCACTAAATTTAATAAATAAATCAGTTACTAAATTTAGTTAGGTTAATTAAATTGGTAAAATCTGTTTTCCCCTAGATCAAACTTTTTTTAAAG
Source organism: Trichonephila inaurata madagascariensis (assembly GCA_019973955.1). Taxonomy (NCBI): domain Eukaryota; kingdom Metazoa; phylum Arthropoda; class Arachnida; order Araneae; family Nephilidae; genus Trichonephila; species Trichonephila inaurata. The sequence goes on from BMAV01022469.1 coordinate 37,991, forward strand.
ATTTAAGTCATGTTCTGGTTTAATGAAAGCCACTACCATAGACCCCCATTTACAATTTATGGACCCCCAAACTATTTTTTTTTCGCTTGGGCCCCCCTTTTGAAAGTCGTCATAGACCCTGGGGGTCTATTTTAAACCCTTTTTTGAGAATCACTGTTCTAGACAGTCGTCAGCGCAATCATCCACAAAAACGAATGGGCTCAATTCATGACGGTCACATGATAAAGGCAGTCACGTGTTCGGGATTTAATTCAAAACTGTCGATAAATTAACCTGTACTTGTTGTTCTATTTGTTAATCTTCGATAAAAAAAATTCAAATTTTATAATTTGGTAAAGATTTTGCCATACAATGATTAAAAAACCTATCAAAATATCTTAAAATTAAAAAGAAATCTTATTTTATTTGTGTACTTTAAAGTTTATTTACTTACATACGTTATTATTAACAAATACTATGTACTTTTAAAAAGAAAGTTTCTGCAAAGAGCAAAAATTGGCAACAACGAAGCGCATGAACTGATTAGGTGGAATCACAATTATTGTATTTATGTTATCATTATGACGTCATATGAATTTATGAACAAATGAAAAAAACCGTGTTTGTTTATCATGTGACTATGATTCAAAATTTAGTCCAGGGACCGTTTGACTTCCAGCTTCTTTTTTTTACTGTCTAGTTACCTCCAATTTACTAACAATCATTGTCTAAACGATTTCGTGTGGGCATGTCTACTGCAATCTGTGCAGGTGGTGTTATTTTCTTTAAAAAATGGAATCTCACACACAAATTTGGTAATTTCAGAAAATTCACTTTTCAATTTTAAATTTCATTTTTTTTTGTTGTTTTTTTGTAAAAACGAAAAAATTAGATGCAGAAACTAAAATCATTTACCAAATTACACAATATTACATCACTTTTAAAATAAGAGTTTTAGGTACTTCTATAAATTGCAGTAATTATGTTTATAAGTTTGGTTTTGGACACTAATGTATAAATCAAGAGAATATGGAATTGGGGCATTTAAGAAATACAGGGCTAACGTTTAGCTAACGTTTTTTGGTCTGGGATTATTACTATAAATAGCAGAAAAACAATTCATTTAAATTTTTCATCCAGTTTCTTAAATTAACGTCAGGAAATAAGCATGGGCTTGCTGGAAGATGTAGAATCAACAGAACAGAATGGAATCATTCTAAGCAAGTAACATAAAAAAATTAAGTCAATTCCTATACTCAGGTCAAAAAAGAAAAACTTTATTTTAGTTACTTTTTATTGAATAATTAAATTTTAAAAATAAATAGAATATAATTGCACGAACCAATATTAAAACAAAAAAGGTTTTTTGAAATTTTTTTCCCCCTTTTTTATAATTTCTAATTTTTTTTGAAATTTTCTTTTAAAAGAATAATAATTAAATTTTAAAAACAAGTGATCCACACGATTTTTTATTTAACTTTATTAAAAAAAAATTTTTATTAAGAGAAAATTTCAAAATTGGGGGAGGCTTGTGGAATTAAAAAATAAAAAAAAGTAAAACCCCAATATTAAATTTTTAAATTATAAAAAAGCTACCCCCTTTTCCGTAAGTTTTTTAAATTTTAAAATTCAATACTTTTCGCACTCCAAATTCTATCCAAATTTTCCATGGCATACTTTCTCTTTTAAAAAAAATTTGGGAAAGTTTTCCTTATTAAGATTAGGTTATGTAAAGCAAAACCACCCAAATAAAAAGATTCCTGCATTCACACAACAAAAAAATTAATAAATTGGCCCTTTTTGGGGAAACCATTTTTGAAAATCAAATAAAAAAAAGGTTTACAATTTTTTTGGCATGAATTACGTTTGACCATGAAAATTAAAAAAAAAATTTTTTTCCCCCCGTAACTCCATAATGAGTTAAAAGTTTACTTCCTTTGGTTTTTATTGGGAAAAAAAGGCCCCTTAAATTGATTAAATTGAAAAATTTGGGGAACCCCAGTTTAAAAAGATAAAAAAAAAAAGAAGTTTTAAAAAAAGGAATTTCCATATAAGAGTCTCACCCTTCTAACGGTTATAAATTTAATTTGTAATATTTCGACGGGGATAACCTTTTTGGGGTTTTTTCAAAAAGGGAAAAATGAAAGAAGGGATTGTAATTTAAAAAAGTTTTTCAAAAGGGACGAAAAAATTTTTTTTTTGGGTATATTACTTTTTTTGTAAAATTCTATTGAATTCCCCTTGGGAAATGAAACATTTTTTTGGGAAAAAAGATATTTTTTAAAAAATATGCACTTCAAAAAAAATCTGCCCCCCATAAAAAATCATACAGCAAAGGAAAATTGGATAGAAAATAAAATTTTTTTTTCCAAAAAAATTTTTCCATGAATTTGTTTCTATTTTTTAAAATTTGAACATGAAAAAGAATTCTTTAAAAAACTTGAATTAAAACTACTTAAGAAAATTGGGAGTTTTTGTGGCAAAACCACAAATTTGGGCAAAAAAAACCTGCTTTTTCCTTTTTTTCCGAATATTTTTTGATTCTTTGAGTTTTTTATGAAATTAAAAGGGTTTTTAAAAAGATTTTTTGCATTCGGTTATCAAAAAAAAAGGTTTTAAGAAAGGACGCAATAATTTTTATTTTTTTGTGAAATACGAAGAAACCCAAGAACATGTAAAAAAAAAAAAAGTAAATTAGTACGCGGAGCGTAAAATCATTGTAAAAAAATTGGGGAAAAGATAAAAAAAACGCCCGGATATAGCCAGATCCGTTTGGACGGCAGTATTCATCTAATCAGTGTTTATTTTTTTAACTTTGAATCACAAGATTTTAACACACCCAAACCCCTCTTTTAAAGGTCGCCCAATCAAAAACTACAATCAGAAAAAAACAAGCAATATCAATGGAAAAAAAATCCACGTTTGACTGAAAACAAATAAAACGAACATTTCCCCAAAAGTTTAAAAAATACTTTTTTGGTCGGATCCCTAAAAAAAACCCTTTGAAGGCCAGTTACCGTAGTCAGGGGCCCCGCAAAAAACCTATTTTTCAAGCCCAACTGGCTTAATTTTTTGAAAGCTTTTGGCCCAGAAGAACTTTATGTAAAAAATTTGACTTTGGAAAATTAAAAATACCCCAAAATTAAAAGAGAAAAACCTTCGGTTTTAAATAGGGTAATTTATATAAGGAAAAAGGTTAAGGGGGCTTAAATTTGGCCATTTGGGGGTTTATCAAGGTTAAAAAGGGGCGGGTGGGTTTTTAAAAATTGCCTTTGGGGGCCCAAAATGGCGAGGGGGGGAAATGGGGTTGGGCAAAATTTGGGGAAAATAAAAAATTTTTTTGAAAAAATATTTTTTCCCTTAAGGGGCCTTAAAAAAAAAAAGGAAAAAAAGAGTAGTTTGAATAAAAAAAACGTATATTTTAAAGTGGTCCTTTTCCCCGGCCCGCAAATTTTTAACCCTTTTTGGTCAATTTAAAAAACTTTAAACAAACCTAAACTTAAACCCCTTAAAAAAAATTAAACCCCAAAATTTTGGGGGGATTTATCTGAAGATTTTTGAATGATCCCCTTTGCCTTTTAAGGGCGGGTTTTTTTTAAATTCTCTTGTTTTTTTTGGGGAAAAGGGGGAAAAAAAGTTTAAAATTACCTTAAAAAGGCAGCGGCCCTAAAAAAATTTTAAAGGAAAGTCCCCCAAAAACTCGGTTTGGATCATCGTTTCATTTCCCAACCCGACAATGATAATAAGAAACTTGAATTGTAAATTTTTTTCCCTCTTGTATTTTTCCCAAATCAAACTCCCCCACCTGCATTTTTTTTTCCCCCGGGAATTTATAAACCCCATGAAATTTTTTGGAGTGTTGATTTTTCAACCAATATTTTACCTTGGGGAAAGGTTTCTTGGGGCCCAAATTAAGGGAGAAGGAAAGGCCTGAAAAAACCCTCCAAAATTTTTGTTGGTTTAATGCAAAAACACCCCAGGTGGTTCTCCAAAGGGACGGGGTTTTCCCCCAAACCACCCTCAAAAGCGTTACCCCCTTTTTGAATAAATTTCTTTACAAAAATATAAAAAAAAAGGAAAGCAGAATTTTTCTACTTGATCTTTTGTTTTTAAAAGTTTTTTAAATGGAAAAGCAAACCAAAATTTAGTTGGTTATTCTGAATATTTTAAAATAAACTAAATAAAATATTTTTTTAAAAATTTTTTAAAATTTCCCGTTTAAAAATTTTTTTTTTTTCCTTTTTTATGTAAGCAATTTTTACATAAACTAAATTTTTTCACAACGTACGTTATTCGGTAAAATTCAAAAAAAAAAAAAATATTTGATTTAAAAAAAAGTACAGCGGGTGGGAAAATTTGGGAAATTTGGGGGGGGGATAACTTTTTATTTTGGCGAACATATTTTAGAAACACTTAAAATTGTTTTCGGGTTTATTTTAAAAGCCACCAACTTGCGCTCCTTGTACATTATTTTAACAACATTTTACATCGAAAGATTTTTTTTCTTGTGATTTAGTTGTTTCTATAACAAATTTAGATATTTAAATTATATAATCAACCCATTTCGCCAAATGCTGCCATCGTTATTATTTTTTGGAACATGCGCATGACATTTTTCTAAATTGGGTTTCATATCCCAAAAATTTGCGTGTCTTTTTAAATTTTAAAAAAAAAGGTCGACAGAGAGAGGTTTATGTAAATACCCCAAAATTTTTCTTTGGTTTCTTTTTAACCCCTTAATATTGTTTTGGAATTCTTTTAAAAGGTCAATCTGTGCATCCCAAAGCCTTTTACTTTTACCCCCCTTTTTAAAAAAAAAAGATTTTTTTTGAGGTTTTTTTTGTTCGATAAAATTTTCTCTTTTCAAACTTTTTTTTGGAAAATTAAAAATTTTGGGGGTTTTTAAAAGTTTTCCCAAAAAAATTGCCAAAAATTTAAAATTTAAATTTTTACCGGTTAACATACGTTCCTTAGAAAAAACCAAAAAAATTTTAAAAAACAAAATCATTAAAAATGGGGATTTCCCAAATTTAAAAAAAAATTTTTCCCCCCAAAAATGCACAAAAGAATAAAAAGTCCAAAGTTACATATTTATAAAAAAAAACAATTAATTTTTTTTGGAAAAAATTTTTTTAAATTTGGGGGTACAGAAAAAAATTCAACTATAAGTATCAACATTGGGAAAAAAAATTGAAATTTGGGAAAAAAAAAAAAAGTTTTTAATTTTTATAAAGGAAAAAAAGTTTTAAAGCAATTTCCTACCCCGATTTTAACCCCCAACCGGAAAAATTTTATTTTAAAAACTACTTTTTTTTTTTAAATAGTTTAAATTTTAAATAAAATTAAAACAACCCTTTAACCCAAAACCCCCAAACAAAGTGGAAAATTTTTTTTAAAAAAAGTTTTCGTAAGTTTTTTAAATTTAAAAACCCAATTTGGGGAAAGTTTTAAACAAGGGGAAAAAACTTTAAGTTTTTCCAAGTTTTAACCAAAAGGTTAATTTTTAAAAACCCCCTTTTAAATAATTGGAAAAAAAAATTTTTATTAATTTTTAATTTAAAATTTAAAAGGTATTGAACCAAAAAGGGTTTTTGAATTATAAAACCCGCCAATTCGCGCTTTAAAAATGTTTTTTTTCAAGTTAAAAATTTCCCCAAGATAAAAAATTAAAAATTTAAAATTTTTAAATCTTTTAAAACATTCAAGAAGTAATAATTTGGGAAATTAAAAAATTTCACCCTTTTGTTTAAAACCCCCCAACCCCCCTACGGGAACCAAAGGAATGTCACCTTAAGGGGGAAAAATTTCGCCCTTTTAAGGGCCCCTGTTTTTTTGTTCCCAAAGTTTTTGGGGGGGTTCGTTATTCCCCCCTTTTTTTTTGGGTTCCCTTTTTAAGGGGTTTTTTTGGAAATTTTTTAAAAAGCCGATATCCTTTCTACAAAGATTACGTTAAATTTTAATGCGGGGTTTTTATGTCGGGGTCATGGGGGAAAAATTTTTTAATTTTGAAAAATTTTAAACCCTTTCCGAATTAAATAGCTGTTTAAAGTCTGAAAAATTCCCCTTCGACCCCCAAGTTTTTTTGGTTTATTAACTGTCATAAAATCGGTTTAAATGTCCCTACCCCAAAGGACAGTCCCCCCAAATTTTTTAATAGGTGTAAAAAAAATTCGTTAAATTCGTGTACCATGTTATTTCAAAATCGTGTAAAAAAAGACCGCGTAAAAAAAGAGTACGCCGTACTTTACATCATATACTTTACAAACGACATTTTAAATCGAAAGCTTTCTTGATATTTATTGGCATTTTAATGTCGATTGAGGAAGAATGAAGGTGTATATTGGTTTATAACTGAAAAATACTTTTGCTTCTTCCTTTTTTTATATACAAATCAAATTAAAAAACTAAGCTTTTTGTTCAAAGGTAGAAGAAACCGACACTGATTATTTTTTGCTTCGAACACAAAATAATGAACGTAACTCAGTTATTTGAAATTCCGATGAGAGTTTAAGAGCAGGGGAACAAAATATCAAAGTTCAGCCCCTGTTGTTGTCTTTAACTTGTTGAACGAAATCACTGAAAAAAAATAATACATGAACGCGAGTGGAGGAATAAAATTTTAAAAGGAATTTATTTTTTTACTCGTTAAATAAAAGAGAGGATAACTATTGTTCGAGTCTTCAAGTTCATTTTTTGCAAAAATCCATTTCCATGACAATTCATTTTAATAAGAATTACATTTTCAGCTTAGAATATTCTGTGTGAAAGAATTTCTTTATACCAGCATTCTTTATTCTTTTTTGTTTTTTTTTAAGTCTTTTGGCAACGAAAATTTCAATTTTCTCTATTATTATTACTTTTTCGGAATTGTCATCTTAGATTATAATTGTAATCCAAAATTCATTTTTGTCTTATATTTTTGTAATCAAGTTTGATTTTTTAAAAAAAAATTAAAATTACACCCTTTTCTTCGTGGTATAACTGCCCATAAAATTACTTTCCACGGTCAGACGAAGAAACTTTTTCCTCTCTGAACAAATAAAAAGAAACCATTGAATGAAAGTTTCATATTTCTTAGAAACTAAAGAATGAAATTTTGAATGAGACTCTTTTTTTTTTTGGAATGAACTAAATTCCAATACTGAAAAATAAAGATAGTGAAAGCAATACTACTTTTCATCCCAACTACTCAAGAAGCTAAATAAGAAAGGAATTTACATGTAGAAATTCATTTTTTTTTCTTCTGTATAAAAGAAGAATGACTTCCCATGAGGCAATATGTCGTAACGAGTTCCCATTCCACGGATTATTATTATTATTCGCTGCCCGTTTTGATAGACACATACTGAAGTAGACCACCCAAAGAGCGCTTGTTGTGTGTTAGATCCCATATCCACCGGAGCAGAAACTGTAGATCCGAATATATTTTATTTGAATCTGCGAACAGATATCTATAATACAAAGAAAAACAGAAGAGTATCCTTGTCAAATCTTTTGTTAATAGAACAAACTATTTTATCACGTTTGATTTGTCATATATCTTTTATTAATGGATTAAAATGTAAAATGAAGAAAAAATTATATTTTCTTGTTGCTTAAGTGATTAAAAACTTCTCTAAACTGAACTCAGTGGCACAAAAAAGCTCATAAGGGCCAAGGCCTACTGTGCCCTTCAGTATTCATGACCTTAAGCTCTGAGGTGCTTAAGCAGATGTCCCGATCAGGTGGTCAGTCTGACACGAAACCTCCAGTGCTTAGTTTCCAAGAAAACTTGGTATTCATTTATCGACCCACTGAAGGGATGAAGGGTTGAGTTGACTTTGCCCAGCCCTGGTTTTGAGCCTCGTATTTGTTGTGGTAGCGCGATACGCTGCCACTGAGTCACTGGGCTTTCAAAAACTTCTCGACTCTACTAAATAATCTGAAATTTTTTTATGAAGAATTGAAAAACTCTTGCTTTAGTATAATGGGTTAGGGTTGCGGATTCGATCACGGCTGGAGTCGATAGATTTTCTGGATGCTAAAATCGTAGGTGCGCATGTTTTATAATAATGTGGCAAGTAAAAGATTGCTTGAATATCTATTTGGCTGACTTACTCAGCGAAATTAAACGTTGGCAATATTTAGTATTCGATGAGAGCTTGAAATAAATAAGTTCAAGTATCAAAATTTTGGTAGCGGGAGCCATCAATGTGAAATAGTTGTCACTCTTGACGATTTGGCGTGTCTGCTAAGGCTTATCTGCCAAAATGCAGCCCATTTGAGAGAAAAAAAGACGGGTTCTAGTTGATTAATTATTTAAGTCCCACTCAAAAACAACATGAGAGCTGTGTTTGTAATTTTGAAATACAGTCAAGTGACAAGGATGATATCTGTGTGATCTGGCACCTCACTCTCCAAACTTCTATATAACGCTAGCAAAAGGACTTTGAACCGAGACAGATTAATATGCATCAGCCCTTTACACGGCAGGTTTTCAGTGGTACCAGTACTCGAACCTGTGACTTGAGAACACCGGCTACGAGTTCGTTACCATCACCACTCAATTACCGTGGCCAATATGAGAGATCTGGAATAAGATAATTTAAAACAGATTTTAAATATATAAAGTTGTGATGGCTCTATCCGCGACCTTCACACTAACAAATCCTCTTGGGGAATCTTGAGTTCTTAAAAACTATTTTATCAGAACGCTTCTTCTGAAGAAGAAAACGTGAACATGCAAATGAAGACTACTATATAAAGTCTAGGCTTTCAAGTTAGAGAGAGAGAGAGAGTAGGCTGCTAGCGGAGCAAGGATTAATCAAATTTAAAGTGTAATGCAGATACTTAGTATTTGATAATTGTAATAATTAAGGTGACGATTTGTCACTAGAGATTGAATATACATTAGATAGCTAGGAAGGCAGTGTATTCAAACCAGAAGTAAGTGTACTGGTAATTAAAGTCTTCTCATACCTCGCGAACCTCATTAACCGTCTTCATATTACAATTATCAAATACTAAATAGATTCCCCAAGGGGATTTGTTAATAAAAAGGACGCGGACCGTTTAGCTGTCACTGACCGTTTTAACAGCATTAAACATATGTTTAATTACAACACATCAATGCATATGTACTACATCATATAAGTTAAAGATGCTGGAATATGAAAATTGGTTCATTTTTCATTCCTTTTTTCATCACTCATTTCTTAAGGTATCCGACTATGTTTGGAACCGTGATTTTAAAAAAGCGCATAAATGGATAATTTTCATGATATTTAGTGTCAGTTAGATTTGAATACATGTATAAAATTGCTTTAAGGACATTTTGACAAAAAAAAATATTTAAATACAATATTTCGGCAAAAAATGAACATAGAATAACCTTTATTCAAAATATTCTCCTTTTGTGAAAATTGCTTCTATTATAATAATATTTTGCCTGTATTATAGCTCAGACCTCTGTACAGAGGTTCAACTATGATTTTTGAAAAATTCACATTATTTTCAGAGTTACAACGAATTGAAATATAATTATCGGCATTTTTTTCTTAAAATTGCTCCCCTCTGTTGTCGTAAAACATGGATAAACCCACTTCTAAGACATATATTTCAAAAATTCCAGTTGAGCCTCTGTACACAGGTCTGAGCTATAGACAGGCAAAATATTATTATAATAGAAGCATTTTTCACAAAAGGAGAATATTTTGAATAAAGGTTATTCTATGTTCATTTTTTGTCAAAATATTTTACTTAAATAATTTTTTAATGTAATAATATTCTTAAAACAATTTTATATACATTTTTCTAATCTAAGTGACACTAAATATCATAAATATTATCCATTTATATGCTTTTGTAAAATCGCGGTTCCGAACGTAGTCGGATACCTTAAGAAAACTTAAGGTAAATTATAAAATAAAATAAAAAAAAAATGTGTGAGTCCACATAGAAAGTGCTTTAGGCAGCCATTATTTTCTTTCTTCCTGATGCTTCATGCAGCCATAATTTTCTTTTTTTTTCGTTCACAAAATAATGCTTTCATACAATGGGAAAATAAAGCAAGCATTATTAGAACCGTGGAGTTGGCTATAAATATTTTAAAAATTTTACTGTCATGACGTCATCTTCCACATAATTGTGGGCGATTTCTCTTTAGATAATTACAAAACGTCTACTGTTTAATTTTTCCAATATTACTGATATTCGCCTGAAAAACTATACCCAAGAAAAATGTGACAAAAACGATAGATACTTCTACTTAACTTTTATTTTACAATGCATTAAACATTTTTGCTGATCAGAAAACATATTCTGAGTAACTTTAGTAGTATTGCAAAAACCATTTTCAACGAATCATCTCATCTTTTGCCACAGATTCTTTCATATAATAAGAAACTAATCATTATTGAGAAATTCAGAATGATGTAACAAATGTGTTATCAACTTGCGGGGAAAAACAAAATAAAACGAAATTGAGCTATAATTTATAACTTTTAATTTGCAGGTAATTATTTTCCTCTGTATGATATCTAAGTCATAAAAAATCTATTCCAAGAAATAATTAGGTGCATTTCGCTTTGAATTATTAAGGAAACAGAAAGAAATTTCTCTTAATTATTATTACAATTTCGCCTGCAAGTAAAACTGGTCATATTTTATTTCTAAATAATTTTAATTATCGTGAGTGGATGCGTGGTACGTTTCTTGTTTTCAGTATGACTTTATAGAAACCGTAAGAATTGTCTTTTCTGGTGTTTGTATTGATTTAATTAGTGCAAAACGGAGTAGAATTATTGGCGGAAAAAGAATGTGGTCTTTTATATTTTTGAAAGCAATTAATGATTAAATGAGAACTAGTTTTTTAGTAAGTTCAGTATCTAATATTTTTTTTGTGTCTGAAACTCAATCGACACAAAATTATTTGAATAAAATGAAAAATGTGATAGGAATTTTTTTTTTCAGTCTTCAGTGAACCTTAAAGAGACGAGAGAAAAGAAACAAGTAATATATATAAAAAAAAATTAAGTAAATTTCTACTTAGATCAAGAAAGAAAAATTTTATATTAGCTACTTTTTATTAATTGTGTGTGTGTGGTTACAACTAATATAAATATTATATACTTAGGAAAACACACACACAGAATATCACAACATTAAGGGGTAATTAATTTTTATTAATTATCACGTATTGTCATCCAAAACAATCGTGTATATAAAAGTTCAGATCAATTGAATGCTTTAAAATGTGAGAAAAAAACCTTTTCACACACATACAAGTTTTGACACGTCGCCAAAAGGGTCGCCAAATCGCAAAAAATGATGCCAATGTGATTGTATTTGTAATTCTTTAAATAATTAGTTTTAATCAATTAATTTTCATTAATTATAGTTAATTTACTGTATTGCCATCCAAAATAATCATGTATATGAAATTTCAGCTCCAATTGAGAGCTTTAAAATGTATTTTAATAACGATTGAAAATTCCCCCAAGATAAATAAATAAATAAATATATAAAGAGTGTGAGCTAATAGTAGGAATTGAAAAAATGAATTTACTGAAAGTCGTTCGCACTTTATGGAAACAATTTTAATAGTTAATTTTTATCTATAATTGCTGCATTTTTGGGATCGATTAACTTCTATCTGATAGCCATGACTCTTGACAATAGCTGTAGCACAAATTTTCCGTGAAAGTAAAATTTTCTTTGTACTGTCATGCCAATTTTACTCCATCCATCTAAAACCGTTTTCCAAAGTCCGTTCAGTGTTCTTGGATGCCGTTTCCCTAAGGCTTCTTTTAATAAACCGAAAGCACTATTGTAAAAGCGTAGGGTGATTTTACGCGTATTTCATCAAGTGGGATACACTTTATTCCTGTTTCTGATTCTTTTTTTTTTTTTTTTTGCTAAATAAGAGGTAGTTGACTTAAACCTGTGACTAAAGGGTTTATCCATATGAAGATCAACTTTATCAATGTCTTCTCCATATAAAGCTGGATATTTTTCTTCAAAAAGTGGTTCTAAAATATTTTTTGATAGTAGAGTGAATTAATTTTGGCTTTACTTGTGGGACTTGTTTGATTCTTAATTTACCGTTGTAACAAAATCCTGAAACTCTCATGAATCCCTTCGGGAACTTTATTGTACACTGAAAATGCCATTTTGTACAGTCATTCCTACCAGTTGAGCAATAGAAAATTGATGTTTTTTTTACTCTGCAATCACTTAAATATACCCATGCCTTAACAAGTATTATCACAAATTTCCATTCTTCAGCCGCTAGGTGTTTTTCATATAATTTTCTACAATTTGTTTTTCTTTCAGCAATATATTTTAAACAAGTAACACACACACACATAAAAAAAAATTAAGTCAATTCCTACTTAGATCAACAAAGAAAAATTTTATTTTAGCTACTTTTCATTAAATAGTTACAATTAATATAAATATGTATATACATACGACAGAATCACAACCTTAAGTGGTAATTAATTTTTATTCATTATCATTAAAATATCGTATTGTCATCCCAAACAATCGTGTATATAAATTTCAGTTCAACTGAATACTTTAACACGTGAGAAAAAAACCTTTTCAAGTTTTGACACAAGTCGCCAAAAGGGTCTCTAAGTCGCCAAAAATGATGCCAACGTGTGGTTGTATTTGTAATTCTTTAAATAATTAGTTTTAATCAATTAGTTTTAATCAATTAATTTTTATCAATTATTATTATATTTATTGTATCGTCACCCAAAATAATCCTGTATATAAAATTTCAGCTCAATGTAGCGCTTTAAAATGTATTTTATTAACGAATTGAAAATTCCACCAAGATAAATAAATAAATATATAAATAAATAAATATATAGAGATGGTGAGCTAATAGTAGGAATTTAAAAAGGAGACGAACTTTAGGTTTAAACATCTTTTTAACATTAAATCTTAATGAATTATTTTAATTACAGTGCCGGAAGACATTCGGTAGATCTTTGAGTCGGAAGATTTTTTTTTCGGTTTAGACACTTCACTTTCTCGATAGTTGCCTGCCTTCCAACAGTCTTATGGAGAGGTTTTATAACCATGTTTTCATTTTTACTATCATCTAGACGCTTTTTTCTTTTCGATTGATTGATTGATTGATCGAATATTAACGTCGCACTGTTCAGCTACAGGAGGACTTTTGGCGACGGACCACGTAATTTTGAACCATTTTTTCTTTTCGAATTTAATGTGTTATAAATGCGTTTCTTTGAAAGGGGCAATAAACGAGAATTTTACAAGGCTTTATAATTTGTTGATACGAATATTTCTACTTGGAAAGCTCAGTTACTTAACCTTCGAGCCATCTAACAGTTTTAGAAGCTATTTTTAAAATAAATATTTTATTTTACATTCCAATCAAAATAAAATATTAGCAGACGAATATTCTGAAGTTTCCAAAGTCTTATCTCAAAATTCAAGCGAGAAACCAAGTTACAAAATCGTTTCCATGAAGTGCGAACGATGTATTGTACTGCTAGAAGTTATTTACAACCATGAGTATCTTTCGATGTAATTGCCATGAAGATTAAGGCAATTGTCACATCCATTGTGGACGGGCTTTCCAAAACTAAATTCAAAGAACGTTTCTACCACAGTAACGTGAGATGGACTTGGACATTATTCTGAAGCGCCTGATTGGCTAAGAAAAAAAACATAGGCCTCTTAGTTGAGGGGATGAGGGATTGTTGCATAAGAAAAGATTCTTTAAATTACTAGAAATAAGAGAAATGTATTTGATTAAACTTTCAGTAAATATTCTAAATATAATGAAAAGTAATATAAATTTGCTCATTGTACCCAACTTTTTCTCAATTTTTCTTATAAAAAAAATAAAGGTATTAATATTTTAAGAAATTTGAATCAAAACAAAATTTTTGAATTCTTTTAGAATAAAATTCGCTAGAATATTTGAAAAAAAATACAACATTCACAAATCAGAATAATTTTTGGCGAACTAGGTTCGCATCCTTGACAAGACATCGCTGTTTGTAAATGTATAGTGCCTATGTGGCCTGTAAGCGCTCTAGATATTCGTCGTCACAAGTTCTCGTTTGAGGTTGCTGGAAGAGGAAGAGATGTGAGACGTCCCCCCAACCCCTCCCTCAAAATTGGATTGGAACCAAGCCAAATCGTACTGTCACCTGCATGGTGCTGCTCAAAGGTACGGCTAAAGACAGGTATAAACCTAGCCCTTTGCCACAATAAATTTCGTGGGCCTCGATCTGACACTGTCAATCAGGTGCCTTTAGCAACAACGCAGCACAATTTTTTTTTCAGCAATTCGTCACAAATGGAATTCATTAATTCATTATTTGATTTTTAATGAAAAAGTATGAGTTAAGAAAAAAGGTTAAAGAATATCACAAATAATTACGTGCGTTTATTTGTTGTTATAAACTGGAAGGATTAGAATATCAAGCAAACAACATTCCAACCACCCCCTGAATGAGACAAATAAAACAAAACTCGAAATTGTTTTCAAGCCTATTACTTCACAAAACACGAAGTAATTAATGAAAAGGGGAACTCAAGAGACTCTCCTTTAATTAAACAACCCCAACAAGACTTAATTTCTGCGTTTTAAGACTCCCTGAACAAAACGTGTGCATCAAGCGGCAAGTTCCAAATAGAAATTCCCACAACCAATTAATACTTTCGACAGAATTCGACCTCAATTTCGGAATGCATTGCACCAAAACATTAATTTTCCATCTTTTGCCAAGAGAGAGAAGCCACTTGTTACGTCTTGTCAACCCTCTGGGTGAAAAGGAGGGGCAGGGTCCACTTATCGAATGCAACATATTGAAAAAGTCTCCAAGGTACTGTTCCGGAACCACGATTTCCCTTTCTCCGCAGTGTTATTCCAACAAAGGATGTACAAGGTAAAGTTCTGATCGCTCGGAGACATGGGGTGGTGGATGGAGAATAACTCCCTCCCCCCTTTGTCTTCATCTCCGCCTTTGTCTTGAATGAAAAGAGAAGTTGAGTAATTTGAGTTGCGTGTGTTTTGTATCGTTTGTTTTGGCAGAAAGAGACGTTTTTGGGTAAATATTAGCGCTTGACTTGACTTCCGAATTGAATTTCGTTGGTGACGAAGTTTTTTTTCTTCTTAAGATAAGAAGCGTGAAAAGCCGTGCATTCGAATAATTAAGGCGAATTTGTTTTTACATTTTTATAATATGCTTTTATTTTGTGTGTTTATATATACCAGGGGTGGCCATACTTTTGGTATCCGTGGTCTACTCCACATTTAAAAAATCGAAGGCGGTCTACCAATGGCAAAGCTAAATTAACGTAGCGTACATTTTTATATATTTATTTTCGGTAACAAGAAAAAAATGGTAAATTATCTAATTTTTCTAAAAAAAACTTAATATTTACAAAATAAAAATTTACTGACGAAAATAATCAAAGTATTTCATACATCAAAAATTGACCATCCTATTCACTTCGTTTAGTGGAAATTTGGATATAATCTAAGCATCCCACTTTGTCAAGTTGTTTCTATTTAATTCTCCACTGTAAAACTTACACTGCTTACTTTGCACAGTTTGTTTTAGGTTTTAAAGCGTAAACTGTAGTAAATTTTTATTTTAAATAATTCATTAATTCATAGTCATAAGTTATAAATTAAATGTTAATATCCGAGGTCATTATCGGGATTTTCGCGCGGACTACCTAAAATAACTTCGTGGTCGACGTCTTGGCCATCCCTGATATATACAGACAACCTTTTTGACAATTTTAATTAATTGAGATAGTGTAAGGATTTCCAATTGCGAGAAAAAATTTTGAATTTTGTTTTCTACTAATGAAAACTACCTACATAGAATATATTTAAAATTCGAATCAATACAGTGGGTTAATATAATATTTCCATTATTTTCTGCTATTTTTGTATTATATTCTGTTAGAAGAATCGATTGATTTCAAAATCGTTTGGTCAAATTCAGAATCCTTTGCCATTTAAATAAAAAATTAACACTAAGGAAATAATACAGTTAAAAAATGTCAAAAAGAGAACAATTCGCAACTTGGTTTCATAATTCCTCGAATAATTTTTTATAACTGATAAATTTTATTTTATTATTTGGAGGACATAATAAGCTGCTGAGTTTGTGACGGCTGTATCCGCAATCTTCTTACTAATAGTCCTCTTGGGGAATTTTTGGTCTTTAAAAAATATTTTATGATAAAACTTCCTCCCGAAGAAGAAGACGTGAGAATGCAAATTAAGACTACTATATAAAGTCTAGGCCTTCAAGTTAGAAGAGAGCGTTAGGATAGACTGCTAACGGAGCAGCGATTAATCAATTGTTATATGTAAGTTAACGATCTGTCACTTTAGATTTAACCCTCTGGTCAGAACATCAATTTTTTCCGCACTGAGGAACATCCGTCTAACGGACGGGTACGTAAGGGTTGTTTTTTTTTAAATTTATTACCTTAAGGACTGTTTAAAATGCCCTTATAGATCATGAAATTGAATATGGCTCAAATAAAATGTGTGGTGTTAAATCAAGCGCAACAATATATTTTTATCACTAGAATTGTGACTAATATTTTTATAAAAACTGAATAAAATTTTTTTATATATATGTAAAAAATAATAATACCAAATTCGAAAAAACTATAGGAATATCCGTCTGATAGACGGTGATAGATAAGAAAAATCGCATATATCGTGAGTTGAAAAAAATCGCCATGTGCCACCACGTGGTCCTCTCACTAGGTAGAGTCCAACTAAAGATGTCAAGGCAGCCTACCCCAAAAATCACACCACAGCGTTCTCTACAGGCATCAAAACAAATCATCTCTGTCTGAGAGACGGATGTTCCGGTCAGAAGGTTAATCTAGATTAGGTAGCTAAGAAGTAAGAGTGATTGAATTGACTTAAGTGTTATAAGTGGGACTTAAGTCTCCTCATATCTCGTGTACCTCGTTAATTGTCTTCATATTTAATAATTGGGTGCATCTCTTAACTGTGGTTGATCGAACTTGTGTTGTGGTTTGTGCTGTGAATAAACCGAGTGTGACTTTGAATATGACTCTAGTCTTCCTTCCAATTCTTCCACACCTTTAGGCGCAGAGACAAGACCTTTACAAATTTTTATATTGGGTCGCTGGGTATTTCATGATGTTGTATACATTTCCATACTATATTTTTTTTATTAATATCTAAATCCCTGAATTAAAATCCTTAGATTGTATTGAAAAACCTTATTACAGCTCCCCTTTCTTTAAAAAAAAAAAAAAAGGTTTTGAATTTCCCAAACAGATGTATAGTTATCTTTTATGCTCCGTGAGCTCCCAAGAAACACTTTCCACAAAACAAATTTTTAGTGAATCGTTACTCAATAAAAAGAAACATCGTTGCCAAATTTCATGTTTTAAAAGTCTAACACCTCAAAAACAGAAATTTTTATCTAAAACTCCCCTTAATCCTACCACACACTCTTAAGCCCCTTGTGAATCAGTTTAAGCAAAATCCATTCTTAGCGGATCTCTACTCAGGAAAAAAAGGGATATTTGCAAATTTCAAGTCACCCAAAACGTCCTCGCAACCTACCTTGGAGTCAATTTCCACAAAACCCGGTGGCCGCGGTAGCCTAGTGGCCAAGGTAACAGACTCGTGGGTGGCATGTTGTAAATTCGAGCCCAGTGCCGCTGAAGACCCGCCATGTAGGAAGCGATGCACGTTAAATCTGTTGAGAACTCAAACGTCCTCCCGTTGGTGGGGTGTGGTAGTTAGGAGAGGGGGCCAGTTCAGGTGTCGTCCTCGTCACTTGACCATTGTTCAAAATTACGAGGTCCGTTGCCAAAAGTGTGACGTTAATATTCACTCACTCACTCCCCAAAACCCGCTCATAGCGAGCCTCTGCTAAGCAAAAGAAACATGACTACCAAATTCCAAGTCTGTGAGTCTAACAGTTTCGGGTATCTCGTGATAAGTGAGTCACTTTTCACCTTTATATCAATATTAAAAGAACATTATTTTGAGAATTAAATAATTCGGTGAGTAATTTGTGAGTATGCAGATTCTGTTGCATAAATATATTCTATTTGTAATTGGTCGAAAGAACTGGATATAATCACAAGACATACTAAGCACAACATAAGAGTTAAAGAACAACATATTCCAAACCTGTTTAAGCTCCTGTCTGCCTAGCTTTTAGATTTCTTGAATATAATCATAGAATTTTGACTCGATTCTCCAAAACTTAAATACCTTCTAAAGCGTAAAATTTTTTTAAAAAACAAAGTTTTTGTCAATTTAATTTTTTTTTTTTTCAATTTTCGTACCCTGTTTTTTTCTGTTTTCAGTCCTTTCAGAATTATTTAAAAATACTTGAGAAAAACTAAAAGAAAAATTGAACTAGACAGAAGTCTCGTTTAATTTTATATCCTTTCGAACGCACTTTTTAGAATTCAAATAAATGTAATGATCTATATTTCAAAAAAGATTTGTATAAAAATTCCATATGGAATTGGAACTTTTCTTTTTATAAACAATAAAACGCAACTACCTTATTTCAATCTTTTTGCCTTTTATGTTTTCAGACAATGCATTCAACATCGCAGTAGAAATGTATAAAATGAAATTAATTTAATACAGAAATAAGTTATTAGAGAAAAATTGATTTATTTGAAAATAACACAAAACAAAAAATTGTCAGCTTGTAGCTGCAGACTAAATAACCATTCACTATTTTCATACACAAAGATAAAAAATAAAGTTGGTTTAAAAACATTAATTTGTTGAATGATTTCAATGGAAATAATTCTAATTATAGAGGGGAAAATCATAAACTTCAGCGAATTTACCATTTATTAAAAGGAGAGAAGCTCAAACTTTTAAAATTAAAACAACAAGCACTGAAAAGTTTTTCTTTAACGTCTGTTGAAATTCAAAAACCTCATAACCATTATTAATATTAAAATGCATTCAAAACCTGGAATCTCCTGGGCTTTGAAATCATTTTAAGGGAAGAGCATTATTAAAATATTTTTATTTTCAATCTCTCTCCCGGGAAAAGCTTTGTAAAGACCTAATTTAATCGTTATGTCTGGGATGTTCCGTCTTCTAATCCATTTTCGCATTTTCTGGAAATTATGAGTTTGTCTCGACACTGAATATTAAATAACTGATTTTTACAACTTGATTGCTAATAAAATAATTTATTAATTGTTAATAAATTAACAATTTATAAACAATTATTGTTTCTTGCAGCAACAGAGGATCTTCAGAAGTAATCAAAGAATTAACACACCTTATTTTTATTTCTCGTAAAAACGAAAATGCTGCTCACACAGGCTAAGAATCCTTGATTGAAAAAAGCGATAGTTCGAAGGAACAATGTGAGGAGAATACGATGGATGGGTAGAATGACCCGTTTGAATGTTTCACAACATTTTTAAACTGGCACTGCAACATGTGGTCATTTTGTTCTGTCTTTGCTCATATTCTGGACGTTGATCTTGCAATCCTCGGCTTAAAAACATCAATTGTATTCTGTAGAGACAACCCGTTAGGGTTCCATTCGGTTTTAGTAGATCCGGAACTATTAAGTCTACAGACTTGAAATTTGAAAAACATATTTCTTTTGTTGAGAAAAATTTCGCTAAGAGCGGGATTTATGGAAATCGGCTTTCAAAGGGTGTTTCGGGGGCGTACACGTAAAACTTTTTTTTATTTTTAAATTATTAAATCGACAGACTTGAAATTTGGTTAGCATGTTTCTTTTGCTGAGAAGAGATCCGCTAAGTACGGGTTTTACGAAAATCATTTAGTTTTTCGGAAGGGAGGCTTAATAGATGACAAATTCCCGTTTTAGAAGAATTAGATCTGAAGAGTAGAAATATGGTAAGCATGTTCTGTTCAGAAGAGATCCACTAAAAATGGGTTTTGCAGAAATTGACTGTGAGGTCTTACGTGGGGGTAAAGCCTAAACATACTTCTGTTCTAGAAATTCAAGTTCTTTCCTTTTTTAAATCAAGAGGCGAGCACTTTAAGAGTGTAATTCGGTACAGTCAAGAGATTAATGCTAGATTTTAGATATCAATAATTTAAAAAAATAAAAAAACAATATATATAGCAGCGTTTCTCAAACTGTGGGGCACATTACCCAAAGGGGAAGAGATAACCTTATGTGGGAGTCGAGCCTATGGAAAAGTCAAAAACAAAAGATTATTAGAAAAAATATATTAATTTATTGAAAGAAAAGAAAACAAAATTCATTCTGACATAATAAAAAAAAAATAAAATACACATTTACACTAATATAATACACTTATAAATGTATCAATACTGCACATTGCATTTTATAATTAATTTAACAATACTAAACCCAGAACAAGTTTTATAATTACCAGTGAACCTATGGGCTTGTCATACATAAAATTATATCCGAAATTTAATACTTATCTTGATAATCTGTTTATAATTAAAGTCGTATTGTAGTTTTAGCGTCGAAGTATATTATTATTGAATTAAATATATTGTTATTGTATGGAGAGGGGGGTGATGAAAATTATGTTTGAAAATCGGGTAGCAAATATTGAAAGTTTGAGAAACACTGATATATAGTCATACAAAATCACGAAATACCCAGCGAGGAGGACGAGTAATGGCTAGTATCCTTATACGTAACATCATAATTTGTTTCATAAAATAATTTCATAAGATCTGAAACATTTTATTGATATTCTTCAAAGTCCCAGAAAGATAATCCATATTTAAATCTTAACTAATATATTATTGCGTTATTACTATCAGATAATAATATTCTAAAAAGTCTCTGTACTCTTAAAAATGACACCTATTAAAGCATTTTTTTAATAATTATCATATTTCCTATCCCTATATTTTGGTGGTATGTTCCTCTCTCTATAAATTAACAATTATTAAACGCTTACACCCTTTTTTATTGTGAGCGCTGAGAAATTATATATCATTTTTTTTTGTAGCGACTATTCAAAAAATGCTTAACGCTTAAGGAATATATAAGACGTATTGTGTAATGCAATTAAAATATATTCAATAAATAGATCGATATCAACATTTTAAAAAAGATTTCAATACAATTGCCCTTTCAAATTAAAAACGGAAAAAAAAGAAAATCCTTCTTTTGCGATCTCAATAAAATTAAGCTTATACATATAGAAATAAAAAAAAATTCGTTTAATTTTAAATTATATTTTCTATTCATATTAATACCATGAAAAGAAAAGTGTAATAACAGCAACAAAAAACATACTTTAAAAAATAGAAAAGCGATACGCAATAATTGCAATTTGCATCTGGATACAACTGATGATATCTACGGATAAAGCCAAAGAAAGAGAATCAATTAAGATACGCCAACAGGTGAGAACATTTCAATGGAGCTCTGTACCATAAAAGAAATATCTCTCACATCTAGATTATTATGATTATTTTTTTTAAAAAATAACAAACTAATATGTACGAAGGTGATAATTCAATGACAAATTAAATTCTTCGGAAGGCTCTAAAGTGTTTGTCAGGTGATACAAAGAATCCAAGAGCGCGTGACACACAAGAAAGACATTACACAAGGACTATTTTTACTTGTCACCTGAGCTCGTAAAATGTCACCTAAGTCTTCATTCTTCAAGCTGCTTTTTTTGTAAGATTTTTTTTTCCTATGTGATAACTTTTTTAAACATAGGAATAAAATTAGGCATTTCATCGATAAATAGTTTTTTTTAAAAAGCTGGTGTTAATAGAGATGATATACTGTGTAAGAGGCACCGCCTCTCTCGCGAGCACCTAGATGTGTGGGGGAAAGGGAAGAAACGCTCGACATGATTCAAATCTAACCTATTTATTTCAGCACTAAGAACAGCTAACACAATTCCAACTAATTATCGTAACAGAATGTCTCAATAAAAATCGTGAAAGTGGAACAACGACAGTAACACGTAAACGATGAGTCCACTAACAAACTGGATCCTTCTTTTAATTCAGGATCTAACTTTTTATCGGATTTAACCTAATCTTAATTCAATCTTAGTGAACAATCGTCACTTTAAGATTTCATTCTATTAATAATAAAAGCTTTATAGTTCAAATATTATACCTTTAATATCAATCTCCCCTGTCTAGAGTATATCTCCGCTCCTTCTCCTTCTATAGCTAGAAAACTTCGCCTATTTATAGTGTTAATTTGCATATCACGATTCTTCCGAAGGGCTGGTTGTGAATAACGCGAATGGATAGCCCAAAGATTTCCCAAGAGGATTAGTTAGAAGGTCGCGTATAGATCCGTCACAGCTTTTACATCACGATATGAATTTTTACGCTCCTTTGTTTTTATTTCATTATACATATTGTTATTTATTTTAATATATTAATAACTTCATTGCATTTTTTTTTCTATTTTAATCGCCTGCATATTGACAACTAAGCCTTTGCAGACAGAGCTAGTCTCCAAATGTGAAAGCCATTTCATGGTGGCACCATCTAGTGGCGGCTTTTGCTATTAAGTTTTGACGCTTGAATTAAAATTAATTCAAGCTCTCGTTGAATGCTGAATACTACCGTGATTTAATTTTGCCGAGAGTTCCTGCGCCAGATTAATGTTCAAGGAATATTTTACGTGTCATAATCGTATTGCATGCCTCGCATCCAGAAAATCTATCGACTCCAGTCGAAGTCGATACTGCCACCTTAGGCATACGAAGTGGGCACGCTACCTTTAGCATACCGAGCCGACAAAAACTCATTGTCAATAGAGTACAAAATCATTTGCTTGTCTGGTAACGCATAATTAACCCTTTTTCTTGATTGATTGTTTACTTATCAACGTTACACTGTAAAGCAAGAAAATAGCTATTGCCAACAAAGTACCTTGTAATTTTGAACTGAGATTAAGTGATGAGAACGACATCTCAGCTGGCACTTCTCCCTGTAAACTTCCCCACCACGGCAATGTGTGGACAAAGCCTCCTTAGATTAAACGTGCAACTTGTCATCTACACTACGGGTCTTAGGAGTACCAGGACTCGAATGTATGACTCAACAAAAATAACGCCGATCACGAATTTGCGACCTTGGCCACGCGTTTACCATGGCCCCTAACCGTTTTCTTTTCAAATGAGGAGTATAACTTGGTATTGTAATTTTAGCATCGTCCAAGTGTGTATTGAAGGTGTACATTCATCGTGATAATATAACACAATAAAGATGCATAAAGCTCTTGTTTTATAATAATTAAAATAAGGATTAGTTTAAATTGCAATACGAAAATGAAAGTTGATGTAGAAGTGGTTATCAAAATATTGGAAACACCTTAGATTTATGAAGAATCCCTTAGTAGTATGGAGTAGGACCCTCTTTGCCATGTAATACAGCTTGAATTCACCTAGAAATCAATTCGAACAAGTACTGAGTAATGTTTAGAGCACAGGTTCCCAACCTTTTTTGAACTGGTTTCCTCTTTTCTAATGAATATTTCAATACACCCACCCCTTTCCCACTTCAGAGAAATAAGAACATACGTAATACATTAGAAAAACAAGAATTAAATTTTTAAAAATATATTATTACTAATAGAATATATTTTTAAAGCCCCCTCCCCCTTTTTTTTTTACTTGCAAATCTGAAATATCTATTGCCACGAATATACAATTTTAAATACATACAATCAACATAAAGTAACCAGTATAAAGGTTTACCTTTTGTTAGTACATAATAAGCATGTTTTTTTCAGTCTTTTTTAGACTGTATTTGGTTAATCTGCCCCTGACCCTCCATATTATCTCAAAACCCCCTAACTTACTCTGGGTCTTTTACTGCCCCCCTGAAAGCCTCAAACGCCCACAAGGGGCATTATCGCTCACGTTGAGAACCTATAGTTTAAAGGAATATTGCATCATTCTTCATGGAGATATTGTGAAAGTTCTGGGAGAGATGCCGGTGAAGGATATTTATTTCGTATTGAAAGCTCTAAAACAGACCACAAAGATTCAATTTTATTGAGGTCGGGTGACCGTGTGAGCCAAGTTAGATGTTTAACTTCATCCTCGTGTTCATCAAAGCATAATTCTACAAGTCCTGTTGCATGGATAGGTGCATTATCATTCTGCAGAAAACCGAGTTTGCATCATAGGTTGGACCTGGGTCATCTAATATTTCTCCCCAGGGATCTTCCTTTCAGGGTTGTGATAGGTCCAGCAGAAAACCACGACACGGCTGTCCATATGATGACCAATCCACTTCCACGTTTGACAGTTGGAAGGAGACAGTCACAATCATATGTTTATGCAGGTGTCCTCGAAACATGCACCCGTCCTGTTGTAGGAAAAAAGTGTGAAAGACGACTCTCTAGTCAGACCTCATTGCTTTCTTCCACTTATCAATCGACCAGGTTTGGGGAGGCGATGTTTGGCATTAACATCTGTGGCAAGTGGCTTGGAAATTGCTTCTCTGCCATAAATGTTCTGTTTATAAAGGTGCCTTCAACTGTAATCATTGACACTGAAGAATCCAGATGCTGATTAAGCTCAGTGGTCATTTTGGATATCAAAATACGCTTCAACACCCGTCGGTCTCTTTCAATGAGCTTCTCTTTCCGCTCACTATTTTGCTTAGCCGAGCTTATCTCGCCGCGTTTGTAATGTGAGTGTTGTCATGACTTTAAAAACCGTACTTCTAGAAACGTCTAAGAGAATTGGCATGTTTCAGTCACACTCGCTCCAGCTAGAGGGGCTCCTACAGTTTGGCCTCTTTGAAAATCTGAGAGGTCCGACATTTTACGCTTTTGAAGAAGACTTACAGATCGTGAAATTACTTACAGATCTTTTTTTAATAAAGCAATCGTATACTACCAGAACATACATATTCATACTTATAAGAAAACTGGTAGCTATTATTAAATTTTAATACTTATAAAGTGCGTTCAAAAATGTCGCTTTTACTCACAGGTATTTCATTATTTTGATAACTCCCTGCGTTACGCACATCTTATCCGTGTAAGCAAATTTGAATACTTTTTTTAATATGTAATTTTATTAATATGTATTTTGCTTAGTATTTTTTCATATAAATAATGTACTTTGAAACTGTGTAATTCCTATTTAAATAAGTTCTGCTAAAACTTGCCTTCTGTAAAAAAAAAAAAAAGAAAGAAAAGACACGAGTGCGGGGGATGATTTTTTTCTTGGGTAACTGATTTTAACCTATAAGCCTTTTAGGAAAAACTCGATCCATTCCACCAGTTGCCCTCATTGATTTAAAGTAAGAATTAATCGTTTATTGAAATTGTTTTTTAATTAACGAAATTAATAAACAAATAACAAACAATCAATTAATTATCAATATGTAATCAGTTTTAGCGTTCTTTACGCTTGTATACAATATCCAAAATATTTTTTCTAGACCTTTCGATATTTAAAGATGTTTTTTAATTCCTTTAAAAATATTTTATCCTTTTCTCTGAACGTGTCATTTAAACAGGCGGAAGGGAAAACAATTTATTCATCATCTTCAAACGGAACTTTGCATAATTAAATATCTATTACGTCATTCGTTTCTTCTTGAGGACCTTCATCCAATAATGTCGTGACTATTAGCAGTATTGCACTCGACAGCGAAAACACCAGGTCACCGCGCCCCCCGCTTTGTTCGCCTGATGGAATTGTAATATTAAATTCTTCAAAGCGGGATACGCATTTGTGAATAACAGCAAGGTTAAGGGGGAATTTTCAGTCATTACTGTCTCTCTTAATCTTTTTTAATCATTTTCTCTCACGAAATTTAATGAAAAAAGTGAAATTTGACGAGATTTGATAGTTAACGGAAGAGAATGATATTCTTCAAACGCAGTCGTCTGTTTCTCTCTAACCTTGCTTTTTTATGTATTAGTATCACGATATTCGAACATTTCGCCCATTATACTGGACATAAGAATAACCGACCTTGAAATGGTATGTAATTCAAAAGTGGAAGTACGAATATAAGTTGTATTAAAATTCAGAATTATAATGTATACATTTAAAATGAAAAGATGTGCATGTTTTGTGCCCTTGACTACAAATTTAGCAACTTGAACATAATTATTTTTCAACCATGCTACAAGCGAATTTTTATTGTTGAAAAAAAATATAGAACTATAATTTTGCTTTAATAATATTCATTACAACCAAATTAAATTGAAATATAAACACGCGTGTATTATTTTTGGAATATGTTTAATATGTATTCAATTCAGTTCAGTTCTTACATTTTTTTTTTTTAAATTATATTCATTTATCTGAATATTTTCTCGTATTTGAATATTTCCTTGCAGCTTTCAAACTGTCACTGCACTATTGTAAAATGTTCTATTTTAAATTTGTTAAAAAACTATTTTTTTTTCTCTTTTAAAAAAATTAATAGAATTAGTCAAATATAACTGGAGTTACATACATCTCAATTTTTAAATTGTATAAACTATACAGTATCTTAAATTTTCGAATTTTCGTCGAAAGAATTTTTTTTCTTTTGCCTAATGAATTTGAAATATAATTTATGTGCAATAAAATTTCAAATTTTGCAAGAGAAAGCAAAATTGTAGTTGTTTTCTCACTCAATATATATATAAATGAATATGTATAAATATACTCAATATGTATTGAAGTAGTGTTGGCCGGAGTGGAAGATTATCAATTTTGATTTAGTAATGACGTTACCTCCTTTATTATGAGCACACATCAGCAGATTAAAGCACAATTACGTTCTATTTTCACATTGAGTAAACAGCGGCATTTTGGAGGACACAACACAAGACAAAAAACAGCAAGTATTTTCAATCTTATGTGATGGCGGCAAGCAGAGAAAGAGAGCGTGATTACATTGAATAGGCGTTTTCCGTTGGGCATCTGATTGGCTAAAATGCGCGGAATACGGCAATCGGCTTAGCCGATTACGATTAAGATTACAACGTTTATTTTTAAACCTAAGAATTAAAAAAAAAGATTATTTATAGATCATTTAAGATTTAATTAAAAGTATGTTAGAGGGAATTATTACATATATATATATATATATTCGCGTTAAAAAAAATTAAAAAAATTTTTTTTTAAATGACGTAAATCAAATGCTGAAATTTGTAGCTTTTACATGTTTAATGGTTTCAGAGCACACAACTATGTATTCTAAAACTTTTCTCAAAACACCATGAATAATAACAAAAAAAAGTTATATTAGTAAAAGAAAATTCTTCGAAATGAAAAAGAAAATCCATAATTATCATCTTGCATACAAAAAACAACATCAAAGAAATTTTAAACTGATTTTTTTAAAAAATAATTTCCAACTTAGAAAGAGAGTAGAAAAATGAACCATTTCATTTTCTCAATATATTTTATTGCAAAATTTGAAATGCACGATTTTTCGACAACCCCGCTGCATATAAGTATCCTACATTCTCTTGATCCAAACAAAAAATAAATTCGACAATGACTAGAGTAAAAAGAGATCAAATATTTTTAAATACAATGAAAACCACATCTTAAAATTTCCAGTCGCACTTGCCAACATTTCAATGAAAAGTTTTTATTTTTAACTCGTGATTGAGATCCGCCATCCTTCTCTTTACATTCACAGAGGTTTTTTTTACTATCATCTCAAGAGACATCTATAGACAACAAAGGAATAAAGAGCACTCCATATTTTTTGCCGTAAAAAAATTTCAAAAATAAAAAACCGATATTTTACATTGGTTTGTGAATTAGACCCTTTTTAACGTCTGTTTGAAACAATGCAAACGCTGTGTCCCTGAAGGTGTTAAGCTGAACGAATAAAAGTTATGGTCTTACAAAAAAAATTTAAAATTTCAAATATTTTATTTTTGTGGTGTCGGTTTATTTCATTTTCTAGAGGAAGGACATTTTAAAAGAACGATAAAGTTTACGATTCGGAAAGTAAAGCTGTTCTTTTTTTTCAAAAACACGAGTTTTAATATGTTATGGATTTTTAAAAATATACAAAGGAAAAGATGATAAAAAATGAATAAATAATGCACGAAAAGTTATTTTATCATATTTTGGAAAAGTATACGAATTCCCAGAAAAACAAAACTAATTCTTTTGAGCTAATTTTAATTTAAAAATAACTATTCATTTTTTTCATTTCAATGTATTACATTTAAAATTAAGATTTATAAAATTCAGTCTTATATTAGATTTTAGGAGTATTTTTATCAGTTTTTTTAATTAGCAGATTATAAAAAACTTTTCGTAACAGCGCGTAAAAAGCAGGCAATATATATATATATATATATATATATAATATATTTTGAGAAAACTTAAAACATATTTTTTTAAAATTTTCTCACGATTCTTAGTATTTTAATATCAGCCTTTTTTTTTTCAAAAATACGGACAGAAATTGGTTTTAATAATTTTATTCCTAGTTGAAAGAGCTTTTTTAATTTTGTTGTTGAAGCTTCGAAATATTTTACTTTTAATTTTTTTATACTCGTAGATTAAAAAATTGGAATTATTCTCATTTAACAAGATGCAGTAAGCCCCCAAGTATACATTCGAAATATAATTTCATGTTTTTAACCGTACATATTTTTTGAGCTGAAGATTTCCTTGTTTTTCTGCACCAAATTTCTCGTAAAAATAATATTCCAAACTTAATTGATATGTATGTTAAAAATACTAATACGTACTAATCCAGTCTATATATATATATATATATATATATATATAGTTTCCGGCCTGCTTCATTGGGTATTTCATGATGTTAAAAAGACAGGACATGAATTTTTTAAGTAAAAGTATGTTTACCTTTTACACTCCAGCATACCCCTCTTGGTGCTAATTTCTGTAAAATCTATTTTTAGAGTATCTCTACTCAAGAATTTAAAAGAGCTTGTGCCAAATTTCAGGTCTGTAAATCTTATAGTTCAAAACGAACATTTATATCAATAACGCCTCCACAACCACTCTCGGGAACCAATTTCTGCGCAATCCGTTTTTAGTGGATCTCTGCTGAACAAAATAAAGATGCTTGTCAAATTTCAAGTCCGTAGGACTAATAAAACAAAATAAAAAATTTCTTTATTTATAAACTCTCGTAATCCCCCGTAACATTCTTTGGAAGGTTCAATAGTTCCGGAGATCTTGTGATGAGTGGGGGAGCGCTTTTCTTCTCTTTATCATTGCATACAACTATACTGTTTTTGATATCAAGACAAAACATACATTCTTCAACTCGTATATCGGCTTTTAAACTTCAGTCTGTGACGGGCTCACGCGTCTTTTCTTTAACATGACCTCTGGGTTCTTTGGGGGCCAAGATTAATGGCAACTCTTTTCCAACCAAAACCCAAGAAGTGAAACATGAAGATTAAATGCAAATTAGATAGCTTTTAAATAACAGAAGTTTCAGTAAGTAAGAGGGCAATTTAAGGAATGTTATGAGAGAGATTGATACAATTGTGAAAAGACGGCCAACGGAGGTTATTCCGAAGATAAGGTCAAGGTGCATACCATTGCACTCGCGTAAAGACGCCACTTCCTAGTATCGGAGTTACGATTGGATTAAGGTAGGATTGACTATTTAATATTAGGACTTGCGTTATTATTGAAATTGAGATTAGGCGGGTTAGATATTGATAATGGTCCAAGTTACGCGATTCGGTATAACTATTGTTGTGTGTTTGTCCTTAGTAGATCCTCTCACAAATATAATTATCTAATTTGTTAGAAGTTTAAGTCACATTCTTAATAAAGTTATATTAAGAATTTAAAAATGTCTGTTCCTTTTGTAAACCCTGCACCTCTAGCTCACGCGGATAATCAAAGAAACGGTTTCACAAGTCTGTATCTAATTCTTGCTTTAACAATAACTTATACAGCAGAGTCCCAAAAACTCGACACTCGGTAACCTGGAAAACCAGATAACTCTACCACACCCTTGCAATAGTTCTAGAATAGTACCGATCCAGACATTATGTCCGATGTTATTGTTGTTGTCACAGTTAGGAATTGCAATACCGGGATACCGAATGCCGGTATTTTGAGCTATTTGTGCAATTTTGAAATACAGGTATTCACAAGTTTAAATACCAGTTTTTCGGTATTTACTAGAAACAGAAAATAATATTAGATTCTAAAACACGTTGGAACAGTTTACTCCTAGTGATGGAACGATTTTTGAGACTGAAAAATCCAATCTAAAAAGCAATGATCGACTAAAACCTGCAAATTAATTGTTCCGGTAGTGAATTCGACTTAATATCCAGAACTGTATCAGCTCTACTTCCAATAAAACTGGCTGTTGAGGCATTATGTCGGAGAGATTCTATTTTATTAACAGCTAATGCAACAATAAATTTCATGTTGCAGTCACTGAAAGGACAGCACACATATACTATCTAAAGAATTATATATTACATTGAAAAATCGCGTAGAAGAAAGGCATACCGAAATAGAAAATATCTTCAGGTATTTACATAATTATAATGATTTTAAAATTGAAAATGAAAAAGAAGAAAGACTAACCTATTCAAATTTTTTTTAATTTTTTACCCACGAACCTATCCACATTCAAAAGAAGTGGGTACGGTTATCGAAGATGATGATGACACGAATGTCGATAGTGAAAAGGAATTGTCTCGTAAACAAAAATTTGAATTAGCGGTAACTAAAAAAATTTCAACAAACCAAAATTCAATACAGAAACCAGCTATATCTAAAACCCCAGCCGACGAGAAATCGATTTATTTGAAGATTAAGGATTTGGAGGTAAATACTTCGAAAAAGTATACCGCGCACATTGTTAATTTTACACACACATTGTACCATCAACTAGCGTAGATGCCGAAAGAGCATTTTCGACAACTGGTAATTTTTTCACAAAATTACGTTCCAAAATTAATGGCAGTACTATTGCTGCATTAGGTTTTTTTAAGATCACATTTCAAAAATTTGTAATAGTACCACAGACTGAATAGAGATATTTAACCTTTTTTGTGATTCTTTATACACTGTTATAATTTATAAATTACAGATTATTTTTTGTTATATTTACACTCTCTAATATAACTAACAAATATAAAACAAAGAAACACATGTGTTTTCTTTATTTTTTCTAAAACTTTTACTACCGGTATTAAGATCTAAAAAATACCGAATACCAGTTTTGAACTTTTGTTCCGATATTGCAATCCCTAGTCACAGTCGATAAAAAGGTGCCGGAAAAGGATCAAGACGTTAATGTGTTGAGGACAATGTACAAAAACTCCTAAAACATTACATAGTGAGGGATTAAAAGCTATCAAAATTGCGCTTCAGTATTTTAAACAACAAGGTGAGTCAGTAATGGACTTGCCGTTCCTTCGTCATCTTCGTGAAGAAGCAACAGAACGCACAGTACAGTACGGAAAACAACAGGATGCATTATGTATTTTTTGAAAAAAAAAGTATCTAATTTTTGTAAAATCTGCTACTTAATTTTTATTGTAGACAGTGTTATGCCTTCATAAGGTATTTTTCTGAGGTGTGACCGTGACCAGGTGAATTACTATATACTACGCGTTCATTAATTTTCATTTTCATGTAAAAAATACTCTACGCCTTCATAAAGTACGTACTTTTCTTTTTTAAGGGTATTTGAGCAGTTTATTTTCTGCTGTAATCTCAAGCAAACAATACATACAGGTGCAGTAATACATTTTCTGCTGAATCATTTTTTTAATTTCATTCTCGATAACCCGGCATTTTTCATTAACTCGAGCCCTCTTCTGTCCACATTAGGCTGAGTTTTCGGGACTACCGTATTTACATTCTATTCTCTCTAAAACATTCAATGAAATGCACTTCAAACGTTTTTACATGAATCTAATCACTTTCAATTCAAATGATGTTTTTTAATGAGTAATTCCATTCAATACTGAATTCAGATACTACTACTGACACAAATTTGCGATCTCATATCCGGTCTCATTTTCATCCATAAAGAAAATTACTTTTTTCCGGTCATCCGATGTCGAAAGCGTCGAACACAATGATAGATCGCATGAATGGAAAAAGTTCGAACAAATTGCCGCACAATTTAAAACTTTGTAGGGAATAGTTAGTTTATTTAGGATAGAATTGCAGGGTGGTGGTGCCTTAGTACACATCCATATTGTATTTGTTGTTCCATACACATCGTTTGATTATTCGGAATAACATTGTTCTTTACTCGGTCAGTGTTATTCAGTTACTGTGACACAAATAAGCGCGCGTATATCTTTTTCTTTTATAGTTGTTAAAAGTTCTTTAGTTAGTTTTATGTAAAAAAAAAAAGAAAGAGGATGATCAGAAACTATTTCTAAAAATAAACGTCATTTGGTTTTGGTAGCAGCAATCTTTATTTTTTGTTGTAAAATATGATAACATGTCGACGTCGACTAATGGCCGCGATTGGTTTTGACAGACAAATCGGAAAATGATTCCGTAGTTTGGCAGACTATTATTTATTTGCTTCTATTATTTTTGTATGTTGTGGACATGTGACATTTGCACTAGGTTTCATTTGTCGAGTTTTATATTTCATTCGGTACTTTTCCGTTTCGCCGGCTCTAATCTCGCCAAGCAGGCTTTATTGGCGACAACACACAATATGTATGTAAAAAAAATGTTAATGAGTGTTAGTTTTCACTGTTATCAATTCCTACTATTAGTCCACAATCTCCCTATATATATCTTGTTCAAATTTTCAATCGTTAATAAAATACATTTTAAGGCCCTCAATTGAACTGATACTTATCAAATAAATTCAATGGATTTCAAAATCAGCGCGCTGCCAAAAGAAGTACACTTAAATTAACTGTGTTATAAAATCTTTAAATGTGTTCTGAAAATCAAACTCGTAAAAGACTAATATCTAGTTTTCAATTCCTACTATTAGCTCACACTCTCTATATATTTATTTAATTATTTATTTTCGTGGAATTTTCAATCGTTAATAAAATACATTTTAAAGCGCTCCATTGAGCTGAAATTTTATCTACATTATTATTTTGGATGACAATACCATAGTTTAATTATAATTAATAAAAATTAATCGATTAAAACTAATTATTCAAAGAATTATAGATTCAGCCACGTTGGTATCTCAGTTTTGGCGACTTTAAGACCCTTTTGGCGACTTGTGTCAAAACTGTAAAAGGTTTTTTTCTCACATTTTAAAGCGCTCATTTGAGCTGAAATTTTCTATACACGATTGTTTTGGGTGACAATACGATAATTTAATTATAATTGACTGAAACTAATTATTTATAGGATTACAGATACACAGAGTAAACGTTGGCTTCCTTTTTATCAACTTGGATCAAAACTTTAAAAGATTTTTTTTTTCATCCCGTTTTAAAGCATTCAGTTGAACAGAAATTTTATAAACAAGATTATTTTGGAGAACAATGCGATACTTTAATGATAATTAATAAAAATTAATTGTCCCTTAATATTGTGATTGTGTCCTATTTATATATATATTTATATTAATTGTAATTATTTGATAAAAAGTAACTAAAATAAAAAATTTCTTTGTTGATATAAGTAGGAATTGACTTAAAAAAAATTTTTTTTTTGCACATTATTTGTTTCGTCCATTTTTGATGTGCTGTGAAAAATATTACTGATAAGAAAAGATCGTGACTTGTTCTGGTAAAAGTGAAATTGCGAAAATGTGGTGGTAAAAAGTTATCAGCGGGAATATTTCGTTTCGCGTCGGTTGTATCATTTTTGGAGACTTTATTGCTAGCGCCGGTGAAACAAAAAAGTACCCTCATTTTGTTTTATCCTTCATGAATCAATAGCTCTTCTACGCGAATATATATATATATATATTTCCGAAATTTTTCGAAGTTTTCTCTGTTATTAAACAGAATTGTGACAATACATTTTCACAAAAAGAAAAGTTATTCTTATTTAAATTATTCTTCTTTTGATGTTGATAATATAACTTGTTTAAGGTGGAAAATTATTCAAATAAAATCGGGAATGACCTTTTTTACCATTACTGAGTTTTATTTCAAAGCGTGTAACCTCGCGCGTGGGTTTAAAGTTTAAAAACAAGAAATATAAAAAAAAATAATAATCCATTCCTATACTTAGGTCAACAAAAAAAATTTTTATTTTAGTTACTTTTTATTAAATAATTACAATTAATATAAATATGTATATACATATGACAGAATCACACTATTAAGTGACAAAATAGAAAGCGATTTTCCTTGCAATTTTCCATTTTCTTTTCTACATAAGATGTTGGGCTATTATTTTTGTTTGTTACTAT
This sequence comes from Trichonephila inaurata madagascariensis, assembly GCA_019973955.1. NCBI lineage: Eukaryota > Metazoa > Arthropoda > Arachnida > Araneae > Nephilidae > Trichonephila > Trichonephila inaurata. Next base: position 72,297 of record BMAV01022469.1, read on the forward strand.
TTATTAATTAACTAAATTTAATTATTCCAATAAAATAGTACAGTAAAAAAGAAATCACATTCGCAGAAATTAGGCTATCCCAGGTGAGATTCCAACCCACGACCTTTGGATTAGATGTCTAACACGCTATCCATTGCACTGCAAGGACACAACAAACGATTTTCCATTCTATATATGCTGTTGGACTATTATTTTTGTTTGTTACTATTTATTCATTTTTTAATTTAGTTAATGAATTAATATTTAAAAAACTGTGTTAACATCAAGTGTCATCCACTGCAAGTTTAAAAAAATGTATTTTATTAACGATTGAGAATTTGATCAAGATATATATATATATAAAAATCTCTCTCTCTCTCTCTGTCTTATAAACTAAGAAATTAATAAACGCAACGATTAATAAAAACAATCATTAAAATATGGGACAATCTCCAAAACACTACATGGAGAACAAATTGTCTGAAACAAAGTTAAATCGTGATGTCATGTGACAAAAAATTACTTCAACATTTAATTTTAAAGAAACACAAAAAGAATTGTAAGAAAATCGCTTTGAAGTGCATCCCATCCACAATAAATTTAGTGTTAAGTTTCTTGGTGAATAGCGATTAAAAAGTATTCATACATTCACATTTAATATAAGTTATTTAATATGTTTTGTCACTTACAGATTATGAGTGAAGTCTCAAGCACTCAAATTTAAATTCACAGACAATTAGAGAAATCAAATTATAGAACACGTAAATTAATCGAGATTAATATCGATAAAAAAAAATAATGAATTACAAGGAACATCATAATTCTTTTGTTTCTGTTTTTTTAACATAGCTGCCTTAAATATTTTTTCTTGCTTTTATTTCCTGCGTTCTTCATCGCGGTTTATACCGGAAGCTACATCGGTTAGAAAATAATTGCAGGGGAACAATCTCATTAGGTTTTTCATTTACTTTTTTTTTTTTTAGTCATAGTTATATGTTCATTAAATTTTTCATCGTCAGTTTCTTCGCAGATCCTAACAAGACTAATATATATATAAAAAAAATTTTTTTATGAATGTCGTTCCAGTGAATGATGCCATTGAATAATGCCCTTTTCAATCCATCCATAGTTACATATTCATTAAATCTTTCACCGCCTCTATTTTTTAACCCTTTCGCTACAAAGCCTCGAATGTTTTTTGAGTACAGTGGGTTTTTTTATGCCTCCATTTAGTTTTTAAAAAAAAATTGTTTGGTGAAAGGAAAGGATTATTAGCAGCTATATCTCGATTTCACAAGCTGCTTCTTTCGAAACTCCCCTGGACGTCGCTAGGATTGTTTTTTCTAACCCCATCGCCTCTTGACCACTGAAGGACAACCCCACGCCTACCCAACCGTTGAAAAAGACCTTTTCAAAGACCTCCTCAGGGGTTGTCCGAAACCCGTGAAGCACACAAACTGCCTCCTGCCCTTCCATCTCAATCTAATAAACAGCCCTCTCCTTTGTTCCACATTATTCGGAAGAGAATGCACCCAATTAACTAATATCAAAAGAAGGAATTGTTGGGCCTTTGTCTGCGGGGTTCATAACTCAGGTATTTTGAAATGTCCAATCAAAACGCTCTCTTCAAGTCGGTGTATGTAAAGGTCATGAAGTTCCGTTATGTGTTCTTAAGCCTAGAAAGGCGAAACTATAAATCATAAAGTCATACAAATAAAAAAAAAATGGTTGTGATTGAGCTTCATCGCGAACTTTATGTGTTTGGAGGCCTGGGTAAAATTTTACAAAAGACATTCCAAGGTCGTTAGTATAACAGCTGGGTTATAGGGCTTCAATGGTCGAAGATTTCAAAGATACTTGGAATTGGTGAAAGTTCTAATAACAATTGACATTAATTTTTATGACCACCTGAAAGATAAGAATCGTTATTTAGTTCTGACGTTTCATTGTCTCACACCCCCACTTGAAGTTTCCTTTCTAATTCAAACAGTTGGCAATTAAATACTTTCCCCTTCAAGTGTGGGTGTGAAAAAGGCTTTAAACACGTCACGCATAAACGTGAAAATAAATTCTTTTGTAGTTGGCTTCTCTTTGCATATTAAGATGCTAGATGACAAGATGCTATAAGAATAAATTTATGGAGATTAAATCTGCATGCATTTTTTATTCTGATTTTATTATGATATGTAAAAACTTTCTTCACCTTGAATCTTGTTCTTTTCCTGCTTAAATTATTTTCTACAGCAAGGAAGACAGTGAGGGCTGTTTTTCAATCGATTGCTAATTTTATTTTATTATTTTAATGAATCTTAAAGAAAAAAAGGCTTCCCCCCCCCCTTTAAGATTCAAAATAATGTGTATGCTAAATATAGCATACAATTTAATGATAGCTATGATTCATTTTATCTTAAATTAAAAGTTTGCATCTTTTTTAAAACCTTCCGGCTTTTCCTAAACTAATCTCGGGCAAGCTAAAAGTACCATCCTGGCTCATCCCGAATGTGGCTCGGGCACTATGAAAATTTACATTTTGCAATCGGTCTTTCCCGAATTATTTCACATGTGCTTTTTATAGTTTCGAACAATTAAAAAGTACCACTCGATGGAATTTTCTACAAAAAGATCTCCTTCTGCTGAGCAACCCCTTTCAAGCTTGTCTGAAAGACACTTTGTTGACTACATTCCCCCCAACAGGAAAAAAAAACTAATCCAACACGACAGCGTATTATTTGCTGCTCAAAGAGAAACAGTATAGGGAAGAAGGCAAAAAGAGAAACAAGAAATATGCAATGTTGGGTTGTGTGCAGTACCGTGTTTTCGTATTTATCAAGCTCGATTAAATTTTGATTAACAATTTCATATTCATTTATGTAAATGCAAAAGCTGTAAATAAAAATTTTAATTAGAGACGAAAGCTAGGTATTCTAAGCTTTATATTTGTAGTTAGCATGAATTGATTCCAAAATCTGATTTTTACCATACAGAAAGCAAAATTTATAGGTAAATTACTCATTTATTTAAGGTATCCGACTACGTTCGGAACCGTGATTTTAAAAAAGCCCATACATGGATAATCTTCATGATATTTAGTGTTACTTAGATTTGAATACATGTATAAAATTGTTTTAAGGACAAATTGTTTTAAGTTATTTAAATACAATATTTCGGCAAAAAATGAACTTAGAATAACCTTTTTTCAAAATGTTCTCCTTTTATGAAAAATGCTTCTATTTTAATAATATTTTGCCTGTATGTAGCTCATACCTCTGTACAGAGGCTCAACTATGAGTTTTGAAAAATTCACATTATTTTCGGAGTTCCAACCATTTGAAATATAACTATCGGCGTTTTTTTCTTAAAATGTCTCCCCTCTGTTGTCGTAAAACATGGATAAACGAGTTCTAAGTTATGTATTTCAAAAATTCTAATTGAGCCTCTGTACAGAGGTCTGAGCTATATACAGGCAAAATATTATTATAATAGAAGCATTTTTCACAGAAGGAGAATATTTTGAAAATGGGTCATTCTATGTTCATTTTTTGTCAAAATATTGTACTTAAATAATTTTTTACTGTAATAATATTCTTAAAACAATTTTATATACATTTTCCAATCCAAGTGACACTAAATATCATAAATATTGTCCATTTATACGCTTTTGCAAAATCACGGTTCGGAACGTAGTCGGATACCTTAAGGAAAGCACAGGACATCATACACATTCACACTCTCTACTTATTTATTTATTTATTTATCTTGGTGGAATTTTCAATCATTAATATAAAATACAGTTTAAAACCCTCAATTCAGCTGAAATTTTATATACATGATTATTTTGGTGACAATACAATATAATTTAATTATAATTAATAAAAATTACTTGATTGAAACTAATTATTTAAAGAATTACAAGTACAGCCACGTTGGCGACTTAGCGACCCTTTTGTTTTGGATGACAATGCGATACTTTAATGATAATGAATAAAAATGAATTACCATTTAATGTTGTGATTCTGTATTATGTATTTACATATTTATCTTAATTGTAACTATTTAATAAAAAGTAGCTAAAATAAAACTTTTCTTTGTTGATCCAAGTAGGAATTGACTTAAAAATTGTTTTCTTATATTACTTGTTTTATCCATAATTTAGAAATAAAATGAGCCTGGAAGAGGTTAATATTTAGTTCTCTCTTGTTTACATTTATACTGGGGCCGCAGTAACTGAGTGTTCATGAATTTGTGAACGATGTCATTTCTTTCGAGTCGTTAGCCCGAAAGAAAAGGTGCGTAAAATTCCGCCTTGCGGGTGGGTTGATGTACGTCAACCCTGTCTAGGCTTAAAATTCTCTCATTGACGTGATGCAAAAATTTGGAAAGAGGGGTACTATTGTTCTTGTCACTCGACAGGTGCTTAAAATTTTCTTCGTTTGTAATGGATAGAAAAGAACAAATGTCGTACCATTTTGAATCTTAACTACATGGGCCATCTTTTGAAGACCTTGCCTGGGGCTGAATACGATATTTTTCTATTCAAAACTAGGCGACACGATTTTCTCATATCAAACAAACTACGTTATTCTTAACTAAGCCAGCAGGGTTTTTTTTATCTCACTTGTGAGCGTGATTAGTAGCACGTCTATGTAAGATTACGTTAGAGAAACAAGTAATATAAAAAAAATCTCTTTTTAAGTCAATTCCTACTTAGATGAACAAAGAAAAATTTTGTTTTAGCTATTTTTTATTAAATAGTTATAATTAATATAAGTGTGTATATACATAGGACAGAATCACAACATTAAGTGGTCATTCATTTTTATTCATTATCATTAGTGTATCGTATTGTCATCCAAAATAAACGTGTCTATAAAATTTCAGATCAACTAAATGCTTTAAAACGTGAGAAAAAAAACCTTTTTCAAGTATTGACGCAAAGTCGACAAAAGGGTCGTTAAGTCGCCAAAAATGATGCCAACGTAGCTGTATATGTAATTCTTTAAATAATTAGTTTTAATCAATTAATTTTTATTAATTATAATTAAATTATTGTATTGTCATCCAAAATAATCCTGTATATAAAATTTCAACTCAATGGAGCGCTTTAAAATGTATTTTATTAACAATTGAAAATTCCACCAAGACAAATAAATAAATAGGGAGTGTGAGCTAATAGTAGGAATTGAAAAATCGCTGTACAATTGTGAAATGCGTGGTTATGGTACTTAATGATGTGATAGAGGATATCAATTTTAGCATTTTCAAAAATAGGCTGATCATCACTTAACCAAGTGATTGGGAATTTTTTTTACATTTTTCCCAATATTGACACGACTCTTCCTTTCTCCTCGTGCTCGATTGACATCGAGTTTCGTGTATATTGCAAAGAAAAAAAATTAGTTACCGAAATCTCTCTAAAAAAAAAAAAAAAAAAAAATGTTTTTCTTAAAAAAAAAACCTAATTTTATTTACAACTCAGTATTTAAAAAAATCTTTAAAAATTAAATTTAGTTTTTTAATTAATAGAAAAAACTCCAAGATATTCTGAAACTTTTTCTGTTGCTTTTAAGCTATCATTTTTTATTGTAAAGTACTCGTATAAAGATTTAATTAAAAAACGAAAACTTTTTTTTTCATTTAAAAAAATGAAAATATTTCTTTAAACGGCTAATTTGCTTATAAAGCTATTCAGATTTCTATTTCTGAAGTATTTTAATGCAAAACAAGTAATATAAAAAAATAGTTTTTAAGTCAATTCCTACTTATGTCAACAACGAAAAATTTTATTTTAGCTACTTTTTTATGAAATAGTTACAATTAATATAAATATGTATATACATAGGACAGAATCACAACATTAAGTGGTTATTAGTTTTTTTTTAATTATCATTAAATTATCGTATTGTCCTTTTAATTTCAGTCCAACTGAATGCTTTAACACGCGAGAAAAAAACCTTTTCAAGTTTTGACACAAGTCGCCAAAAGGGTCGCTAAGTCGTCAACGTAGCTGCATTTGTAATTTATAAATAATTAGTTTTAATCAATTAATTTTTATTAATTATAATTAAATTATTGCATTGTCATCCAAAATATGATCCTGTATATAAAATTTCAGCTCCATTGAGCGCTTTAAAATGTATTTTATTAACGATGGAAAATTCCACCAAGATAAATAAATAAACAAACAAATATATAAATAAATAAATATATAGACAGGGCGAGCTAATAGTAGGAATTGAAAAAAATATTTAAAACGATTTCCTTGGCTTAAAAAATTCATTATTTTGGTAACAGAAAATCATTAACAGACTATAAATTATTCCTTTAACAATCCCTTTATAAGTTTAAATGACAATTATTATTTAAGTGTGAGTTTCAAAAGCCCACAATATTTTTTTCTCTCTATTTCAAATTCCAAAATGTCAGTAACTGAGCTATAAATATTTCAACACTAAAATGCCACAAAATTCCAGAAGATCCAATAGTTATTACATGGGGAAAACACACACCGAACATCATACTTAAATATTATACTATCTTGGACAGTTCGTATTTCAAAATAAAATACAATGTTCATTGTTTCTATTACATCATCTTTCAAAATAGAGGGGAATGTCTTACCAAAGCAAACCAACACCTATCATAAAATCTGCTTGTAAGCGAGTAATATTTGAAATATTCCTTTGTACGTAATCGAAATCGAAAGAATTGCTTTATGTTCGACATAAAATTGATAACGTACCTACTTCCACGATATTTACCGCAATACATTTCGAGAACCTTACGCAGCGACCGTATTTTCCAAACTTCATAATTCTAAGGGAATACAATCATATCTATTCTTTATAAACAGCGGAGTGTCCAGTAGATTTATTTTCCCATTTCTTCTTCGATAAAACTCCCGTTTCTTTGAAATTTCACCGACAAGTTCTGTTATCAGGAAATAGTGAAAGTGTTGTTCAGGAAATGAAAAACTATGTTCAGAAGAAATGGTGAAGAAATAGTTTATTTTAGTATTTTATTCCGTGGTTTTTCCACATTCTTCTCCTGGAAAAAAATATAAAAAAAGGGAAAATGGAATTAAAGAATATATTGTTGATTTTCGATATATTTCTAAGTTTGTCCTTTTCAAAAAAAAAACTATTTGTTTAAGTTCCTTAAATAAGTGTATTACATATAAAAAGAAAGGGTCGGATATTTGCATTTGAAGTACAATATTTGCTTGGCATCATTTAATACAATTAATCAGAAAATAATGTAAAGAAATGACGTAAAATCAATAATAAAAGGACCAAGTATAATATTAAACAAAAATCGAAATATTTAATGAAAAAATTTTAAAAATAAAAAGTAGTTACTTGAGAAGTTTTATAAAAAGGATAGAAAGAGTAGATTAATTTGTATGAAAAATACATCTTGTATAAAGTGCTTAACCCTTTATCTACCGACGGTACTTATAAGTACCACTCAATTTAAAATTACATAGAATAACCATTTTTATGAATACTCTGACGATACTTTGCAGGAATATTCTTTGAAATCCACTCTTCCAAGATATATGGCAGCACGGGTTCTATAATGAGTATTTAAGGGGGGAAAGCGAATAGTTTTATAGCAGAAATTGCCTTTTCAACTGACATTATGATCGGATTGCAAAGATTGTCATTTTTGTTCCAAAAAAGTAGTTGATGTCAAAAGTTAAGTGTCTTATTTTTTTTTATGCTAATAAAAACCTTAGAAAACGACTTGACTATTTATTTTATAAGTGAACAGTGTACATAATTAATTTTACAATTGAATATCTTTAATTAATTGATTAGTTCTAATGGATTAGACTTCTAAAAGTTGAGTATTTTTTTGATGCATATCCCTTAATTTTCAACGTAGTGATTAAAAAAAATATTGCATGAAAAGAACTGCAGTAAATCATAATGCGGTAGATAAAAGGTTAAAGAACTTTTTATATGCAGATTTTTATATCTTAAATACAAAAAAGAATATCATTGAAGAAAAAGAACTATGGACTATCCTCGAGATCTATCCTCTCTAAATCGGGTTTTTTCCATTCAGCCAAATTGGCACTTTGAGGTAGAACAACTCCAATCCGCAAGAGAGCGTACTTTAAATAGAAAAAAAATAGCCAGTGAGATAGAGAATATATATTACGTGGATAATATTTATATATATATATATATAGCCTCCGATAGAACTGTCTGAATTATTGTTGCTTATTCCTGAATTACAGTCTTTATTAGAAATTAGTTACAGATTTCTCTAGGGGGAATTCAGAGGTTGCATCTCATTTATAGTAACAACCCATTATTTATTACTATTTTATTGTCTTGTCTGCGTATTGCGTAATCAGGTTTAACGTTAGATTAATAAAAGGGAATTCTTGTGAGTATTTATTGGTTATCATTTCGTGTCTGATTTAATGGGGTATCAAATATTCCCCTCTTGGAGGTTCACCTTCCTCCCTAAATCTCATTAATGAGCATGACTTCCACCTCAGCCACCATGAGGAGAAGATACTGCGACTATTTTAATTCAAGTATTTCTACCGTTGCACAACATTTTCTATATCTCTTTGTGACGGGCTCACGCGTCTTTTCTTTAACATGACTTCTGGGTTCTTTGGGGTCAAGATAATGGCAACTCTTTTCCAACCAAAACCCAAGAAGCGAAATGTGAAAAAAAATGCAAATAAGATAGCTTTTAAATAACAGAAGTTTCAGTAAGTGAGATGGCAATTTTGGGGAATGGTATGTGTAGAAGAGACAAGTGTGAATTCACAGCCAATCATGAAGTTACCTGGAAAATAAGCCATTAAATCAAGGTGTATGCCAGTGCTTCTCAAACTTTCAATACTTGCGACCCAATATTCAATTAAAATTTTCATCGCGCCCCCCCCCCCTCTTCATACAATAACAATGTATTAAGTTTAATAATACTATACGTTGATGCTAAACCTACAATACGATTGTAACCTCTTAAGTGCCGCCGGTGTATATAAACATCTTGCTCAGCCGGTGCGGTATTTGCCCTGGACGTATATATACGTGTTTCCGAAGTACGATCATTTCTCATAACTGCAATCCATAAAAAAATTATTCTGAAGGCATTTGGAATGCAATAAAATGACCTTGACAGTGTTTGCTAAAGATTTACTTATTTCAGTGGATTTGCTCATTAACTCCTTTTCTACCTCCCCCTCCAATACATCACATACGCTTGCCGACGTGTTAACCAGTGGCATTGGGGAGCGAATCTCGTGATTTTTATTCGGCATTTTAGGGATTAATATTAAACCGTACAAATTATTAAGACCAGTGTTAATTTTTGCATGCCATTTATATGACAAGGCCATGGGGTTACTGTGATAACTACTAAACATATTCTTAACTTAGTATTGTTAAAATTAATCACAAAGTACATTGCGCAGTAACACATATTTATAAGTGTATTACATTAGTGTAAATACGCATTTTATTTTTATTTGTCAGAATGTATTTATTTGTTTACTTTCTGTAAATTAATAATTTTTAAAAATAATATTTTGTTCTCGACTTTTCAATAGGCTCGCGCCCCCCTCGTAGGGTTATCACGCCCCCTTAGGGGGCGGGCCCCACAGTTTGAGAAACACTGGTGTATGCCATTGCACGCGCACCCAGACGTTTCTTCATAAGATTGAATCTAAATTTGGATTAAGGTAGGATTTATTTATTTGATATTAGGACTTGTAATATTATTAGAAGTGAAAGTAGGCGGATTCAATAATTACAATGGTCTAAGTTACACGATTCGGTTTAACTATTACTGTGTGTTTGTTCATTATAGATTCTCGCTTAATTAAAATTATCGAAATTGTTAGACATTTAAGTTCTATTCTTAATAAAGTCATATTAAGAATCAAAAATGTCTATTCCTTTTGCAAACCCTACACCTCTAGCTCACGCTGACAATCAAAGATACGGTCACCAAAGGGGGACGGTATCACATCTTTGAAGAAAATCTTAAATTTGCCTTTGAATAAAAATTAAATATCACTACAATGGTAACAATTAAATTAAGTTGTGGGTTCGAGTCTTTTCCACTTAAGACCGTTAGGCGTAGTGTTATGAATGTTGTGCACGTTAAATGGAACCAAGATTCAAATTATTCACTCTGTGTGGTGTTGAAGTTAGAATAGTGAAGTGCTAGCTTTGGTGTCATCTCCGTCAACTAGTAAAGGTCTTGCCTCTGCACCTAAAGGTGTGGGAGAATTGGAAGGAAGACTAGCCATAATCAAAATCACTCAATTTATTCACCGCACAAACCACAACACAAGCTCAATCAACCAAAGCTAAAAGAGGCACCCAAGTATTAAATATGAAGACAATTAACGAGGTACGCGAGGTATGAGAAGACTAATCACACTTAGAACACTTAAGTAAATTTAATTGCTCCTACTTCTTAGCTACCTAATCTAGATTAAATCGAAAGTGACAGATCGTCAGCTTACGTAAAATAATTATCAATTACTAAGTATCTGCGCCTCACGTCAAATTGATTAATCACTGCTCCAATAGCACAGTTTGTCCTAACCCTCTCCTTTTAACCTGAAAGCTTAGACTTTATATACTAGACTTAATTTGCATGCTCACGTTTTCTTCTTCGGGAGGTTTATAATAAAATAATTTTTAAATACCGAAAATTTCCCAAGAGGACTATTAGTAAGAATATCGCGGATAGAGCCGTCACAAACTGATCATGGTTCAAAGTTACGAAGTTTCAAACTGTAGCCGTAGTGTTAAGGCATTGCGTAGTTACAAGGCGTGATGTTAATTAAACAATAACCAATCACTGTCTGAACTTTAATATAAATTGAAAAAGTGTCCGTATGAATTACAGTGAAATACGTCTAACACTCGCTTTAGACAAAATATCGGTTAACACGAAATAATACAACGGTCTCCATAAATTACTACATATTTTTATGCATTTTTTTCTCCTAACACGAAACAAAAATCGCTTAACACGAAAAGATTTCTCTTCTGAGAGTAAACAAAATACGGAAAACACCAGTCGGATTGGACTCTCCTGTTGTATCATCGGAAGAACTCATTGCGGTAGATGATGATAATGTGTACAGCAAGGGTGAGCATTAAGTCGATCGCGATCGACCGGTGGACTGCTAAGATATTTTGCAGTGACCGCCTGAAGATTAGCATTTAGTAATTATACGCCAAAATATTCAAGATTGGTTGACAGTATGCAGACTAAGTCTTCTACTGACAATAACTAAACGAACTAACTATAAATGAAAATGTTTTTTAATTTATTAAGAATTGTTTGATGATAAATGCATCACATTTGATATTATTATATTTGTAGCTGTTATTATGTTTGTATCTTGCGTTTTGCTTTAAACACTATTTTAAAAGTATTTTTTTTTTTTATTTAACTTATGTAGAAAAGCACATATTCCGTGTTTATTATTTAGTTTTAATAAATATAGTAGAACTTTTTCGTAGCTCACCCCACCTACACTACTGAGTGGACTGCAACAACTTGAAAAAATTAGAAGTTGCCCGTACCATGGAAAAGTCTGACCTCCCCCCTCCTGGTGTACAGAACCAATTAAGGCTGATAAAGAGATTTTGAAGTTTGTTCAAAGAGTTCAAAAAATATCATTGATGCAAAATGAGAGGACGAAAATGAAACGAATAATTCAGCTCCTGTTCCCGCGTCATCCGAAATGAGGAACATCATGAAAAGTATGCATAGAGTTACTATACGCCCATTCCAGTGATGAAATGAATAACAAAATGGACGATATCGAACAGTTTGATGCTAAAAAAAGACAGTTCAAAGAAAAATATCAGATTATTTTTCAAAAACTCAATAAATGTTTTTTTTTTTAAAAAAAAACTTGAATTAAATTCTTTTAAGTTCTTGTGATTGATTTTGTTCCATTGATTTTTATTTAATACACGCGTACATATATATTTATGTAAATAAAATAAACTTTAATAAACTCAAATTGGTTGATATATATAATATGCAATATCCTTTAATACGAAAAGTATTTCAGCCCCTTCAGTTTCGTGTTAAGCACTTTTCAGTGTAATTTATTTAAATTTATTTCACTATAGATACATATGTGTGTGTATCTTGTTACAGGTACGTAAAAGTAGATTGGTGGTCAGGTAGGAGCTATTATAATATAACAGTAAGTTTGCATAGGAAAGTTTTCCTTTACCCTTTCGCCGGAACATCAATTTTTTGCCGCTTTTAGTTATCATCCGTCTGACAGACGGGTACGCAAATTTTTTAAAAAAATTTTATTACCTTAAGGACTGTTTTAAATGTCTTTATCGCTCATGAAATTGAGTAGAATTTTTAATATTTAAGTCTTTATGAGGCACACTATATTAATATATTTTTATCACAAGAATTGTGACTAGTATTTTTATAAAAACTGATTCGAAATTATTTATATTCATATAAAAATAACTAAAAATAATTATACCAAAAACGAAAAAAACTATAGGAATATAAATACTAATAGACAAGAAAAATCGCACATATCGTAAGTTGAAAAAAATCGCCAAGTACCACCAAGTGATCCTCTCACTGGGTGGAGTCAAATTGAAGACGTCAACGCAGCCCCTATAAAAATTACACCACAGCGTTATTTACAGGCATCAAAGCAAATCATCCCCGTCTGAGAGACGGATGCTCCTGTCAGAGGGTTAAACTTCCACACAACACAAAGTGGGATCTATTTCATTTTCACTCAAAATGGTTCTCATCTCTCTGTGTTTTTTCAGTGGTATCAGGATTCGAGCCCATGACCTGATCGAACGTCTCCAGCCCCAAAGCAAACACTGTAACAACTTACTTATAACACTGTAACAACGAGGTTACTTATTTCCCTCTTCGAAAGGAAACAAAAAAATTCCACTTTTAAATCATTCAATTATGAAATCTATCGTTCTAAGAAAACACAGTGTTTATAAGCATACGGAACATTTTAACCCTCTGTTTAAGAAGGAAGAGAAGAAAATATATCAATTACTAGGTCTTGAACAAATTTTAATTATAAAAGTTAATTACACATTTTTACATGTTTGTTTTTCCCTTCCTTCCCGGAAAAGAGAAAAGGGAAACCCCCAAGCATACATTTCGCGCATTTTACATCAAATGACTTCAAGGGCTATTTTTGGAGATCTTTGCAGTTATTTATTTGTTCTTTGTTTCAGAATCACGATTCTCTTCTTTTTTTCCCCCTTGAATGAATTATCACAAAGATGTATTCTTAAGAAAATTCAGTTGGTTTATTATAGGGTTAACCCAGCGATACTCAACATGCGGCCTACCGAGCCTTTTTAAGTGGCCCGGTCATGACCCATTGCTCTGAGAAATTTACTTATTTAAGAATAATGTATTAAAAATTTGGTCGCGGAAATTCTTTGACAAGAAATCAAATATATCGATTTTCCTTTTTTGCTGTCGATGTTGTTACGGCTACGAATTGATATTCTTTTTCTACTTGTAACGATTACGGTTAGTGATAACAGACAGCAGTGGAGTAGCCACAATTTTATGGGTGGAACAAATTTTTAACAATCTTTCATACCTCGCAAGCGAAAAACATTCGAACGATTTGGAGGTTGACTGTTTGTAGTAAAAAACAAACATGGGAATCAGTACTTGTTTGATTTGTCATTGAAAGTGTTGTATATAAAAAATAGCAATAAACAGGAATCACAAACATTGAACGACCATTTTCCTCCAAGATCGCTTTTAAGAGGTGATAAATAGGTTTTATATTGAATATTCTTTGAAAAAAAAAATGTTTTGTCAGTGGCAATGTCACAACTGTAACAAAGATATCCTTTATGAAGTTTGTAACATTATTGATAATCATATGAAACCGTTTACTGCAAAAGTTGTGAAGAAGTGTATCATAAATTCTTTTAATTTAGTGTTAGTGACAAAAATAAAAAAAAAATATAAAAAATAATAATTAAATCAAAACATCAGTTATAATAATTTGTTTAATTTTCCACATTTTAAATTTCCAATGTTGCCTTGGTCCTGAAGTATTTCTCCCCCTCCCCCATAACCTCATGTTGCGGCCCGCGTGAAATAGCTAACATATGTATGAGGCCCGCGTGAAATGGCTGACATATGTATGCGGCCCAGCAGAAAAAAAAAGGTTCAGTACCCAAGGGTTAAAACATATTTTTAAAAAATTTAAATTTTAGATACATCGTCTTGCATCAGGTTGGAGGTAGACCCTTTTTCAATTCTTACTATTAGCTTACACTCTCTATACATTTATTTTTCTTGGTGGAATTTTCAGTCGTTGATAAAATACATTTTAAAGCGCACAATGGACTAAATTCATGTGACGTCATAGTCACATGATAACTGGGCCACGTGTTTTCGGCCAATCACTTCATAAATTAATGCGACGTCATAATTATATCATAAATATATTCATGCGTTTCCAGCCAATTAGTTCATGTGTTTCACTGTTGCCAACTTTTGCTTTTTGCAGAAACTTTCTTTTAGAAAGTACATATTTGCCAACGATATAACAATGCACATTGTTAAACAAAAATGCACTTAATTTTAAAGTATTCGTATAGTGTAAGTATTTTTTTAAAATTTTGAAAATTGTTTGAAGAATTTTAACACGTGAACTCTTTACCCAATCATATCAAATTCTATATGTTATCTAAACTTTACAAGTTGAACAACTAGTATGTCAATTTTTAATCAATAGGAAACACGTGATTGCCGTTATCATGTGACCATCATTAATTTAGTCCATTGAGCTGAAATTTTATATGTATGATTATTTTGGATGACAATATACAATAATTTAATTATAATTAATAAAATTTAATTGATTAAAACTAATTATTCAAAGAATTACAAATACAGCTACATTGGCGACTTAGCGACCATTTTGGCGACTTGTGTCAAAACTTGAAAAGGTTTTTTTTTCTCACGATTTAAAGCATTCATTTGAACTGAAATTTTATATACACGGTTGTTTTGGATGATAATACGATACTTTAATGATAATGAATAAAAATTAACTACCATTTAATGTTGTAATTCTGTCCTTTGTATATACGTATTTTTATTAAATAATTGTAACTATTTAACAAAAAGTAGCTAAAATAAAATTTTTCTTTGCTGATTTAAGTTGAAATTGACTTAATTTTTTTTTATATTACTCGTTTTAAAAAAATACTATGCTTAGTAGCTGGATTGTTGAGCTTTATGTTGAGGAATAAGGCCCAAATTTGGAATGTTTTTTCATATATGAAAAAACTGAAACGTTAGTATTATATTCTGCCTTGCTTATCCTATAGAGAGCAGAATATTTTATCATATTCCTCATTTTTATCCCAGCTGATCCATTTTTTCTGGTATAAAATGTGTTTCTCTTTTTTTTTTCTCCTGTACCTTAATGCTGAATGAGATATCCCTTTAAGTGTTACAATTTTTTAAAAAAAACTACTTTTTATGGAACATATCGAAATTTTAATAACTTTATATTATAAACCAAGGTCGACTCAGCCTTTCGTCCCTTTAAAACTTAACTTAGTGGAGCGACATTCCATGAGGAACAAGTAATGTTTTATATATTCCATGAGGAATTTATAAAATAGTTTTAAGAATGTTATTACCAAAAAAGAAAAAGAAACGAGCCTTACAGTAGTCGCATATGATGTGTAACATCTGACATTGTTGTCGTGGTAAATACGCAATAGTATTTTATATCCTGAAAAGAAAGAATCGGATATGATTGAAAATAATTTTCTATCGAATAACTATATCTTTAATGAAAATTTTATTTAACACAAGGAGTAATGCAATTTTTTATAAAAATAATTATTCTTATTCAATTTGAAGAAAAGCGGTGACAAACTAAAATATGACACAAATACTTGTAATTTCAAGGGACTTAAAAAACCGTTGAAAAACAGCGTCAATAACATTACCACTGTTAGTTATCGAAACATTTTGATTTGTGTTCATTTCGAGCTTGAGTTCATCATTCAAAAAAGCTATGAGCAGCTCAGCTTTTGGCAAACTGAAGTAAAAGTCAAAATCATGGGAACTCGCCAACATGGTCACCAAATTGGCGGCAACCTTGCTCCATCGCCAAGATGTCGCCAAGTTCCCATTGACGTCACTTCTTGTTACCCATTTCTGTCCCTTTTCATGAAATCACTCTCACAAATATCCAGCAACCGAAAGGAAAGATATTACACATCAAAAATTATTTAGATGTAATTCTTTTTGGCAGAAAATGAAAGGGGGGGGGGGAATGAAATTTTTAAGACATTCTCCTTTTATGAAAAAGGCTTTTATACTAATAATATTTTGCCTATATATAGCTAAGACTTCCTTACAAATTCTGAATTAAGGTTTGTGAGATGCATTATTTAAGAGTGGGAATTATTCATATTTTTATATATCATAGTAGAGATATTGTAACAAAAAACACACCGGTTATTATTCCAGTGGCCCATAACTCAGAATAAAGTAATTTTTTCAAAACTCCTAATTCATGCTCTTTATAGAAGTCTCATCTATAAATAGGTAAAAAATATTGTTCTTGTACAAGCAATTTTAATAAAAGAAGATTGTTTTGAAAATATGTAATTTTTTTTGAGTGCATTTGTCAAATAATTACATTTAAATAACTTTTCTTGTATTAATATTCTTAAAACTATATTATACAAACATGTATTCTAATTCAAATGACAATAAATGTTGAAAAAAATTATTCATTGATACGCTTTTTCAAAATTACGGTTCCGAACGTAGTCAAATTTTAAACACAAAGTAGATGAGAACATTTTTTTTTATAATTTTTTCTTTCCTCTAATTATATAAATTTAAAAACATATTCCTCAAAACAACTACCAGTCTTTTTATCCATGAACCAGAATGAAATCCCAACTAAGGAACTGAGGATCAACATCATTTTCCCAAACGCATCAACAGGATCAAAAAACAGAACATTCCTATCAAACAGAACCATTTTGAAATCCGTCATGAAAACCTCGGTTACAAAACGTTCCTCATCGATTCAAAATTAAGGAGAATCGATATTTTAGTGCTTGAAAGGGGGAATTATCATGTGCTGTGAAGCTATATATAGCACACACCTGTGTTTGTTGTGTGGGACGAGCGTGGGTGGTGCAAAGATGTATCCAATCGATCTCTTTGTACCTGGAGAAGTCATCTTTCCTCCCATAAATGTATACATCATACTTGGGGGAGGGAACAAATACTTGAGCCGCAGAAGCAGTCACCTGCAGAAGATGTAGAACGTGATGATGAAACAAATCGATGGGAAACAACCTCGGTTGTGGAATCGGTTTATTGGTGTTTGCATTAAGAAATTGGTAATTTGATCTTGTGAGTAATGAAGTGTCCGTTTCAGAGTGCGAAAGACAAGATTTTTTTTTTTTTTCAGTATTAACGCATTTTAGCGATCTTAGCGAAAATGCTTTCATAGCATGAGTAAAATATTGTGAATTCGCTCTCGATATATTATGCATTTAATTATAGGAAATTATCAGTTTTTTTAAAAGATAATACCGCGTCCCTTTTAATCATAATGTTGCTTAGAAGAGTTGCATTGTGTAACAGAAAACAATACTTTACTTTTAGAATCACGCCAGGTATTTTAGGAATAGAGTTATTGCGTTCTGGCTTACTTTTTTTGCTTTTACACACGAAATTTTTTCCAAGCTTTCCTGTGTCTTATTTTTAAAATTTTCTTCCCCTTTTACTAATGATGAGGGTAATAAATCAGCCGTGGTTGAGAATTCGTGATGGATGAAATCTTAGACGAGTCGCATGTTCAAGTCCCCATTTTATTTAAAACTCCCTATGCAAAATAATGGAAAGAAAACACGTTAAATGGAATTTAACTTCCAATTATTTCAATAACGTGATGAAAGGAAAATATTACTACCAGCTAAAGCTTTGTCTTGTCGTTTGACCATGGCTCACAAATATATCCATTAATAATAGCTTTCATGTTTTGCTATAAATCTATCGAAGATCAAAACCTCTGCCGGGGGGAAGTTGGGGGAGGGGGTAAAATCCTCGTCACTTGACTGCAATTCAGAATTATGAGATCCATTGCCAATATCCCTTGTATTGTTTCAGTGAGTGATTGTTAGTGAATATCACACTCAAAAGCAACACAAGGGTCTTAAGCAATGGACCGCTTCATTTTGAATCCCTGTCAAGTGACGAGGACGACACCTGAGCTTTCCTTAGAAGTTATTCCCATTCTGCTCTTCTCCCAGCAATTGATTTCCATTTCTTCACTTTTAGAATGGCAAAGTCCTCCTCCACACAATCTTTTCACCTCCTTTTGGGCTTTCCCTTTGGTCTTTTATTAGAGGGAGTTGCAATAAAAATTTTCAATGCTGTTTGTTCTGGGCTCATTCTTATAATATGCCCTGCCCATCTCATTCTACTTAGTTTTATGGACTTAATAATATCATCACTATTATAAAAATCTTATATATTTCAAAATTGTATATTTTTCTCCAACTGCTATGGAGCTGCAGTTTTACATTAGTTAAAAACAATTTTTTTTTCTTTTCATTAATTTTTTGAAAGCTTTACCAGTTTGTTTTTAATGGTATTGATCTTGAAATCCTTTTTAAGAAAAATAAACATGAAATACAAATAAGTATTATTGTCTTATATTAAATATACAAATATACTATTCTTTTTTTAACGTATATCAGTTTTATAATTACAGCACATTAATAAAGAATTGAAGCAGTTATCCCCAAGAAAAAAACAAATTAGTGATGCCAAGTCGATTAGAAAAAGGATTTAGTTTAAGGATTGAGTTTTCATGGGGTTGGAGGAAGCTCCTTAAAAAATTTATATTTGTATTAACAGAAAAAATTAATTTAGAACAGAGAAAAGTTTTAGTAATTAATATACATTATAATTCCATTTAATATACGAAATACAATTAAATAATGTTTTTACAATCAGTAAAATAATAGTTTTTTGAAAGACTGAAATAATTACACAATACATTTATTTCTCTTAAATTCATTGCTGACATGACATTAGGGTATTACATTCAAAGAAGTTAAATTCCTATATGAATAAAAGAAATGATAACTCCACAGGTATTTTACAGTTATTTTTTTTTAAAAATTTGAAGTTTCAAAAATTAAAAAGTTGCAATTCATAATTGACAGGAAGGAAGAACAAAGAGTTTGTAAAATAAGTAATTAAAAATAATTATTTTAATTTATTGTACTTAAATAGGAAATGCAAATTAATATATTTCTAACTTCCAAAAAATTATATTTAGCTTCTTCTGGTACCTGTTACATATGGCTGCCCGCAATGATTGTAATTGCGATGCAAGGCTCCCATATTGGCGCCCTTAGCGATTAATTTTCACAATAGCCACCATAGTGTGCAAGGAGCGAATTTTTAAACAATTTTTGATGATTCAAAATCTTAAATGAAGATTTGTATAGTTAGATATTTTTTTTATTCGTTTTTAAATCATTTTATCATTGAAAACATTTGAACTCCGTTGTTTTTCAATAAAAATTGAATTACAGTGTTTCATTGATACATAACTATATAAATATCATTCGAAAAAATTATCTTTGATCTTCTTGGCAAAATAAAGTTTCCCAAAATGTAATAATATCTCTTTTCATTTTGTGTGTCCATCTGAACGAAAATTTAAACTAGTTTCATATCTGTTCTATTCTTTTTTCTGTAAAAAAATTCCTCACTATAAAAAACACAAATATCTTTTGTGGAAGAAATTTTGCTTTTGTCATTAATGAACAGTATTAATTTGGGACATTATCTTAACGATCACATAAAGATTCTTTATTTAAGCATGCTATGCAAACTCTTCTGCGATAAAACAGTCGAAACCCGTTTTTATCAATTCCTTTCCGTTTGCCCTTAACCCTAAGCTTTTTTCTAGGCTTCTGAATTTAACCGAACTTTTAAAAACTTATATTCAGTTTAATAATCCTTTTAAATCAAGAATTTAATACGTATTTATTTTTTAATTTGGTTTAACCATTCTATTATTAAAATTAAAGCAAATGGATTCAATTCTTAGAAACTTTTATGTCTGAAGTACTTTTTACTTAAGAATTTAGCGAATACTGCAGACTAATATCGAATAAAAGAATTTAGAATACTTTTCCATTTACATTTATATCCCAGAAACTATTCTTAAATTTTTCACTAAAATTTAAAAATGGATGTGAGTTTGAAAAATGTCATGTTATATCCCACTCACAAGTGAATATAATATGGAATTACATCTTCGAGGATTCTAGTTCCAAAATACATTTAGAATCATTTTCCATCTTTTCGAATGAAAAAGAACATGATCAGTCATGGGATAAAATTTACATCATACTTTTATTCTGAATACTTAAGCAAAATATGAAGGGGTTTTTTTTATAAAAATATTTCACTTTTATTGAAAAATAAATATTTCGAAATAAAATTTACAAAAGAGTTTGCGAAGAATATGTGACCTTTGAATTTAAACGCTAAGCACAATAAAGGTATAAACAGATGGGGCTTTTAAAATACCTTCAAGAAATATTCAAAAAAAAAAGGACAGAAATATGATTTTCAAACTTTTCTCTTTGATTTATAGAAAAGATGTCATGAGCAGACGTATACTATAAGAAGACTCATTAAAACATAAAGTAAGAATAAATTAAACCATTTGCATCTATGAATAATATTCCAGATATTAAAGCAAAAAATTATTGTTAATCTTCCCTAAGGTTGTTTTCACTGCGGAAGATTAAGCACAATAATTCTATAAAAGCTAGTTACTAAGGTCATTTTATCGCTTTTGAGAGGTAAAAAACGAGATTTTTAGTGAAGAAACAGATACTAAATAATCTTTTCTATCAACAGGAGAATTCAAAAAAAAAAAAGGTAACAGAAAATTCACTTTCTTCTCTTCCAAGCTGAAGGGATATTATGGCTAGGAAACTAATTTGCAGATACTCCTGTCAAAATAATGCAGAATAAATAGGATGGAGAAAAATTTGGTTGCCAAATATCGCCAAATAGTCCAATTTTGAAACAGAAATGTATACATATTCCTCGTGATAAATGTAGAAAAGCCTAGGATTTTTTGAAGAGATGTTCTGGAATAACTAGAATTCATACATAAGGACCATGCAATGGAGGGAGTGTCAGTGTCAGAGTAAGGCAGCGACTAGGTGTTTTTCCCTCATTGGATGTTATGATTGTGGATTTAAATATCTGTATTCTAGGTTTGTGTGAATTTTGAATTTGTCCTGATGTGTGTTCTAATTATTGTACGTGTGTATTGCTTCCTGTTAAAAAGAAAATTTATTTTTTTAACTAGAGAGTTTCAAAATAAAATTTTAATTTACTTCGGAAGAACATATCTATTCATTGTGTGAAATAAACATGGAACATTTGAAAGCCTTTCGACCTCATAACAAAATAAAAATAAGAAAAGGCTATACTAATACAACCTTTTATGAGGTTTCTGACAATTTACATGTGGCTGCAGCTGCTAAGTGGTCATGGTCACGAATTCGTAACCGGGGTTGCTTCTGTCGAATTTTCAGCTCATGTCCTGAGGACATTAAAGACCCACCTTGTAGAGGTGCTGATGCACTCTAAATTTGTCGAGCTCAATGTCCTCAAGTTGGTAGAGTTGTCATTTCCACAGTGATTCACAATAAAAACACCCATCGCCAATAGCTTACATGTTGATCCGAATAAAAACAATTCATCAATCTGATTATATAAGTTATAAACCAAAAATCTTGACCTTATTATAAAAATTTGTTACAAAACTAAGCATTTAATATAATAATCTAACTTTTGTATCACTGGATACGTCAGGTTTTTTCTTCTTTTTTTAAAAACTTTTTTGCGTGCAGTTGTTATTGCAGTGAAATCCAATGGGCTCAATGAGGTTAATTCATGTGACGTCATAGTCACATGATAGTGAAAGCCACGTGATTCTAGCCAATCAATTCAAAAACTCATGTGACGTCCTATTCACACGATAAAAACTATCTAGTGTTTCCAGCTAATCAGTTCACGCGCTCCGGTGTTGCCAAGTTTTGATCCCTGTGAAAACTTTCTCTTAAAAAGTACATATGTGTACAAAATGCATTTTATTTAAAAGTATAAACATAAAATATGATTTTTTTTTTAATTTCTTCATGAATCAAGCCCATTCATGAAGTCACATGATAAAAACAAACATGTGTTTTCCATTGAATTCAAAACAAACATTAAACTAATAGTACTTGTTCTATTTGTAGAACTCAGATAAAATTTAAAATTTCATATTTGGGTAATTCTAAGTCATATTGGGTAAGGCTATTTAAATGTTTAAATAAAATTCCTCCAAAAAGATTTTTTAAATTAAAAAAAAATCATATTTTATGTTTATACTTTTAAATAAAATGCATTTTGTATACATATGTACTTTTTAAGAGAAAGTTTCCGCAAGGAGCAAAACTTGGCAACACCGGAGCGCGTGAACTGATTAGTTGGAAACACTAGATAGTTTTTATCGTGTGAAACTCTATCGTGTGAAACTAGAAAGTTTTTATCGTGACGTCACATGAGTTTGAATTGATTGGCTAGAATCACGCGGCTTTCACTATTATGTGACAATGACGTCACATGAATTGAGCCCATTGCGGCGAAGGCGTCCCAAACGGCTCTTGCTATGTTAACGATCTTAGACGAATAAAGCAGTTGATGGTCCGTGGGGCTTAGGTTTATGTTGCAGAGTTTAGACAATACAGAAGGACTATTAAAAATATGGTTAGGAGAAAGTTGAGTATCAGGACAGTGAGGACAAGTAATATAAAATCTTTGACCATCATGGGATATTTTCATCCCTTTAATGTGTCTTGTACGTAGTCTGGCTAAGATGGTTGAAATTTTTTATGCATTTACAATTCAGATCTGGAATAAAGTGCTTCTTAACTGGATGGGAGGTGAGCTTACGTCTGTCTATTGCATCAGCATCAGTAGGGTAAGCTATTGGAATAATGAGAGGAATTTTGGGCCTCCTTGGCAAGGTTATCAGCCTGCTCATTGCCGAATATGTGTGTCCTTTACAAAGTGAAAGTTCTTTGGGCTGCTACTACTCGATCAAAAAGGACAATTATGAGGGCCTGATAATGATTCAGGGAAGCCTTTGTAAGGAAGATATCATTTTCGGCAGAAATGTCGTTGATTCAAGAGAAAGTTCAAAGTGTGCTTTGGTTTCTCAAAACATATGTCTAATTACCAAAGTTTGAACCCATTAAATGTTCTTAGTCAGAGCAAGACTTTTCATTCATTAGTGATAATTATGAATTAATGATTCACTATGATTCATAAATGAAAGCAATACCATTAAAAAAAATGTAATGTAAAAATGAACAGAGATGAAAACAAAAAAATTTTTTAATTTTTACACAATCTTGAAAAGTAATACAGGTACCACACATGGGACAAAATTGAACTATTTGTTTTTTGAAAACTGTAATTTAAATTTAATATAAGTTAAATTCTGTGAAAACACAAAACTGATTATTAAAAAAGAAAAATTAAAAATTAATTGTTTCATTAACTTTTTCGGTACAAGTTATATTTTACTTCTTTAAACCTAGCATTATATTTGAAAAAAGATTAATCCTACTAAGCAGGTAAGAAATGGACGTTAAAATTTTTACAATTAAACGATAATTCATGAGCTGAAATATAAATCATACGAGATCACAAATACAGAAAACTAGGATTAAATAAATGGTAGTAAATTTTGAAAAACACTTCCAAAGATTATTTCTTGAAAGAAAAATCAAGGAAATCATATTTCTTTACGCTGCTCTTATTTTTCCATCAATTTTTCTTTTTATTCGAAAAGGATTTCGACTGTACCGTTAAATTCATCTTCACCAATCTTGTGCGATAAATTTTACGTTCTATTTTAAGCACTGCTTTCTGAGAATTTTCTGCAATCATATCTACTAGCATTATTTGGCGCCTAGAGCTGTTCAGATCTCAGATATTACGATTTAATTTGTCTTACTGGAATCGTGACATATTTGAATCTCGTGAGCTTTAGAGATTCATATAGCTCGATTGCGTCTCTTCGAAATGCAATGGAAAGCTTCAAAATACAGTAATTTTTTTTATAAGATTTAAACTATTTTCTTAATAGAACAACTTTTAAAATCTGATTTTTTTTTTTTTTTCTTTTAGGTGTTTTGAGTTTTTAAAATAAACTTTAAAATCATTCTCACTTAAAAATTCATTTGACTCGTAGGTTAATTTTTAAAAAAAAAAAAGAGAGAGAGAGAGTCATTACAAAGCAGTGACAGTTCATCATTACCCTATCGTTTAGTTAAATTATAAATTCTTACAAACAAATGTCGTTATTTACTGTTTATTCAAATCTTGGTTTTTCTTCTACACTAAATTGTCAAAGTTGTGGGATGCATTCTACCACGTTGAACTCCCTTTTGCGAGGAGACGTACAATAACTCGAAGACGCATTGACAAGTTATTTGAAG
Source organism: Trichonephila inaurata madagascariensis (assembly GCA_019973955.1). NCBI lineage: Eukaryota > Metazoa > Arthropoda > Arachnida > Araneae > Nephilidae > Trichonephila > Trichonephila inaurata. The sequence continues at coordinate 96,896 of BMAV01022469.1, forward strand.
GCCATTCTGCCATTACAGCAAAGTGGTATGTATTGCCCCCCCAGGTGTCTATAACGACCTACAAGGGGCCCACGTCAGCGAAAAAATATTTTGGGGGTTCATAAGGTGTTGTTGTGGCTAATGCCACCTGTCTGACGTAGTCAGAACGAGGCCCACGAAATTTATCGTGGCAAGGGGCTAGAAGTATGCCTGTCATTGGCCTTGGCCACCATACAGGTGACAATGCGAATTAGTTCGGCGAAATTCCCCGAAGGGACGATAAATGGCGACACCACCTATCTCCATCACCACAATTTAGACATAGAACTGAAGGGGAAGGAAATATTCTCCAGTCCCCTGCACTCGTGATTCATCCCACAGGACTTTCGGACCCACTGATTTAACAAGCACGTTCATGAGGTGTAAATGGGGTCTACGATAGGAGCTCTCATTAAACCAGATCGTGACTTTAATTTTAAAAGAAGATGTAATCAAGTGTAAACCAGATTTATTTAATTAACAGATCTATTTACTAAATTTATTGAGGCTAATTTGTAGTTACAAGGACCCTCATTTCAGCGTTTCTTGCTAAATTTAAGCTAAGGAGTACAATATCGAATATCCTGAATTTTCCCAATTTCTAAAACGGTCGTAGACAATCTGCCAGGAAAATGACGTTTAAATCTTTGTTCAACATTTAAATTCCCTTTATTTCGATTTTGAAACTAAATTTGAGAATGCTTTGACTATCTTCTCGCATTTGCATTAACCTATGTGATCTGGAAACTTTAATCAATTAAATATGTTACATAAACAAATGTATTGCTGAAGTATCATTAGTCTATACATCAGTTTTTTCTTGGTGTTGGGATTTTTCCCCATCAGTGTAAGATGTATCCCTTGTGGGGGGGGGGGAATTATAGGGGGTCAAGAATTTATAAAACTAATTTGTCAATCTATCAACCATCCTTATAAATTTTAATGTATTTGCTTTAATATATTTGATTATATTGGAATATTTAATTGAGTAAGAAAGAACAATAATGAGGTACTTTAAAATAAAATAAAAAAGACCTTTTTACACATTAATTGAAACAGTAAATATCAGATACATTCATTCAATTTTTCAACAAGAAAAAGTATGACGATATATATGATAACATCGCCAATATGTTTTAATATATTCTATAAGTTTATTTTTCAATATGGCACATTTATGATCGTAACTCTATTTAGGTAAAACATCTCCTGCAAAAAATAGAATGCTTAAGACGTGTTTTGTATTATGTATATTTTATGAGTGTAGCATTTATATTTTATAGGTAGTTTCATCTCTCTTTTTTCCTGCCCTTCAAAAATTTTATTTTGTCGGTATTTCTGAGATGCTTTGCCTAACTTTTCTTTCTATTTATCTCTCTTATTTCGGTTTTTCAAACACGCGATTTTTTGTTTAATGCAGTTTTAAAAAAATGCAAACTTTACGCAAAAAAATTTTCTTTTTAAAAAAATCACTCTATTTATATAATTAAAACAAAAAACGATAACGTTGAAAAGCCTTTAGGGAAGCAGAAATTTTCCATTTAGAAATTATATATATATATAAATTAAAATTTTAAATAATAACTACCAATAATAACATACTTAAATTTAACGCTTTGTAAGCTAACGTTTCAAATATAAATACAGATTTTCTGAAATTAATATTTGTATAACATTGAAACGTTTTCAGAAATCCTTGAGCATATAAAAAGAATTTGCTGCATATTGTTACGCATATTTTTAATTTATGATAATTTAATTATAAAACTGACATTTAAAACTTTTTTTTCTATAAATTAATCCCTAATTCTCTTTCTATAAGATGGCTTAAAAATTTAGATATATTCTATAAAAACATACTTTTCCAGTTTAACAAATAGTGTTACTATTTATAAGCTTCATATTTAATAAAAATCGTCCTTTTAGTATAGATGATGAAATATGAAGCATGTACACTAAAAAATTTATTGACTCGAAAGGAAACGAGTAAAGTAATGAAATGGACAATCTTCAATACAATAAAAAAGAATACTATTATATGATTAAAGCATTATCTTTCTATATGAAAATAAATGCTCCGGGTCTACATTGTATTTTTAACAATAGATGAAGATAACCTTACGGTCAGAAAGCACTAATAAATTACTTTAAGTACCAGGAAAAAAATCTGTAAACATGGAATCGTGATCAACGGAGATTAACATTGAATCCCTCCAAAAACTGAAGCCTCTCCAACTTTCTTGATTAACCCAACATTCTTTTCCACTCGATGCGTTCTTCGTGAGTGAAAAATTAACAGTACACAATACCTCGCAATCCCTCCCACAACCCTTAATCGCATAACTCATCATTCGAAATTCCGGGCTGTCACATAGGCCTTTTGTGACCCCCAGAACCTTGACCAAGTTCTTTTAAATTCAACCTAAGACTCTGGCGGAGCCTTGATTCGTCAGCAAGAGAAAAGTCCGTTTCCTTCGTTAAAAACTTTTTAATTGTCAAGACACATTTGTTTCTTCTTTTTATTTCAAGGTCGTTCCTTCTTTCTGCTGGGGAGAAAGTGCAGAGGGACAATGGCGGGCCGTTCGGTCTACTTTTTAGCTGGGGGTGCCGCCAGAGAACCGTGTCTAAGTGAAGTTTTATGACAAGTCCACAATGCGGCATTGTTTACTGTCGGGGTTGGTCAAGCGATCGAACGGGAAGGTTGCGGCTGTGGTGATGTTACTCTTTCCGGCTATTTACATAAAATGTGCACCAAGGGCGGATTAGCCTTCGGAATGTGGAGATGATGTTTTCGATTGCGAGTTTTTCTTTTCCGAGTTGTGTGTT
>BMAV01022469.1:108790-128863 GCA_019973955.1 Trichonephila inaurata madagascariensis
TCGTTTGTTGAATTAAAACTGTGCTTCCCAAAAACATTGAAGATTCTCTCGGTGAATTTTCTTGATGAGAAATAAGAGTAAACGGCAGCACTAAAAAGAACTCCTTCTAAATGTTAGATACAGAATATATCTCTCAAAATTACACACCTCAGAGAATAATTAAACACAATCATAAATTAAGCTTTTATATTTAATCATTATCAAAATTTATGAATACTTTTTTTTTTGGTTACAAGACTTTGGAGGCTTTCTTAATTGTATTGTATAGTTTGTTGAAGTTTATGGGGATATATCAAATACAAAAAAAACCCATAAAATTTCGACAATACGTAACCCTGCTCCCTCAAGACTCACCGAGAGGTTGATATACGTTAAAGCTTAATATTCTCATACTAGTGTGGAAGAATGGGATGCCAGTTCACATATCATCTTCGTCACTTAAGTAAGTGTGACGTCATCGATTGGGGTGAACCCCACCCCTCTTTTCACTCTAAAGTTTTATGGCTCCGAACAGATGTTAAGTGACAAGTGCACATGGCCATGGGGTCATTGTTTATTGTCCGACCTCGGGCAAACGCCGACACCCAGTCTGGCAGTCATAATGGCCAAAGAGAGCCGGAACCCTATTGAGAATAGGCGAAGCCTGTATGAGAAGAACACGATTGTCATGACAGGTGTCGAGAGAATGGGTTTTTGGAACCAATGTGAGGGGATGAATAAATTACCAGATATTTCACGAGACTACTGGCACCTTTACATTCCAGACTGACCGGGTATGTATTTGTGTTTGCCGCACAAACAGGACATGAATGTGGCCCGGGAACGAGGGTAGACTTTTGTGGCCCGCCGATGAGAAGAGACGAGGGGCGTGGTGTGGACCCGCCCTGGTGTTTAAAAGGGGTTTCTTTAGGGGACATAAAGAAGAGCGCTGGATGGAGATAACTTGAGAAGAGCCCTGAAATAAAGAGACTTGGACGGTGGAGGATAGAAAGGAGAGATGATGAACGCCGGTGGCGTTGGAGAATTGGAATGAATAGATTAAAGAGATGAGCGAGTGCCTTCGGAAAAAAGGATTGAACTCCCGTGAAATAGACTGATTGCACCGGCTTAGCATATAACTGGGACTTTATTACCATATATAGAAACCTGTGAAGCAAATATATAAATACTTCTTTTATTTTAAAATTTAATCTTTCATTTGTTACCTACTCAAGATGTTACAGTAAGGTTCAAAATCAGAGGTTCGTGGTCAATATTCATTATGTAGCTCACACAATCAGTCAATCGAGACTAAGCCTATATTCATTCTTTTGTTTTTAATTACAATTTTCTTTTAATACTGCAGATGCAATCTTTTTCGTATTTTTTGGTTCATTGTTTCGGTTTGTCGGTTTTTGAATAGGTAATTTATTTAATTTTTATACTTTTAACGAATGATTTTTCTTCAAAAATTTATTTATCTTTAGTAGTACATTTCATTCTATAATTAGTCTGTTATTTAATAGAACATAAAATTCGAAAGCAACTTTAGCCAAATATCAATTTCAAACCTGAATCCATTTCATTAAAAAGAAATTCTACGACAGCAAATATATACGGGCGATGATACAACTTCAAGAATTCACGAAATGTAATATATTTGATGGTAAATTTGTTTATGAAACTCGAATGGACTGGGAGGAGGAAAAACATTGCTCGATAAAGCAACACAAGGGCTACTTGTAAGAGAGCCGGTAATTTTGAGACTGGGTCATGAGACGAGGATGACACTCGAGCTGGCACACTCGCTATCTCTAAACTTACACTCCAAGCCAACGGACGGATTTTGAGCCTCGATAGTCCCCCTACACGGCGGATCTTTAGTGGCTCTAGTGCTCGAGCTTATGACACCTTGGATACGAGTTCATGACGGTGGCCAGGAGGGGTGATGGAACATTCTTGCCAATCAAGGTTTCCAATATATAATCTATATTTTCAAAGTATTCTTAATTATTAATTTTTTTTTTTTTAAAAAAAATAACTTAAGGTATCCGACTACCCTAAAATCATGATTTTTTTCAAAAATTGACAAATTTGTCTTATGATTTTATTTTACACACCATCTTATTAGCTTAATAAAAATACCAAGCTTTTTGTTTTCCATTCACTAGAACAAAAAGTACAAGGGTTTTAACTAAAGAAGATGACATAACTTTACACAAGATGTCAAACTTTAAATTGCGTTTTACTCGAAATGTGTTTTTTTCGAAAAACTCAAACGCGGACAAGTGATTGCTGAAAAAGTTTTGAAAATAATTTAATGAAACTTTTTGTAAATGTTTTGTATAACAGTAGAAGTATTTTATTCTTCAGGTTTATCAATCACTGTATTATTTCAAAATTTACAGTCCTTTATGTGAATATAATCACTGTTTTTTTAAGCAATTTCATATAGTCACTAAGATAGAGGGCTCTAGTTTTTGTAAAAATTAAAATATCTATTATCCTGAAGGTCATTTCAAACATGAATAACAAAGTAACACATTAAAATTGAAAAATAGAGAATTTGTTCGAAAAGTTTTTTTTACAGAGTGGGCCCCGTTTATGTAATTTTTTGTACATTTTTACCAGTTTTTTCCCATTTTAATAATAATAAATTTTTTTTCTGTTTTCAATTTTACGATTTTTTGCTTAATATATACTAAATAAACCTAAAAATCCCAAAAAAATCCCCATATCTTCATTTTTTCAAAAAAAAGTTGTCGCAAGTAGTCGGATGCCTTAAGAGGTTATACACCCATAAGAACAAAAGTTTTTTTAAGATTTTACAACAATAATTATTTGGCGCACTCTAACCTAATTCGTTGACGGACTTTCCGTCATTCAATTCATTTCATAAATAAAACTCGTAAAATGTTGTCATGGTTTCAATTTGTTTCTTATACTGTTGGAATTATTGAAAATTAATTTGGTGTTCCGTTTAAAATTCGTGATAGTTCATAGTTAAGTGAGTGCTTTTCGTTCTTCAATGCAATATGACATTTTACGCAGCCCATTTGCATTACTTTAATAATAAGTATTTTCGGTTTCGTCATGTTTCACGTCATCCAGTACTCCACAAATGTTACAAAATAACATTCAGATCGAAACTTGTTTTACATGTAGGTAATTCTTAGTTAGAGATAAGAATAGAATCACAGATAATTATAGAATCGTTGGTTCAGAAAGAAAAAAACTCGCCCTTAAAATATGTGTACGCAGTAACCTTTAAAATAAGGTGTGGGAATGATTAGAACAATATGATAATGAGAAAAATGTAGATAGTACAGCACGAAAGCAAATAAAAAACACCAAAAACTCAGATAATTAACAGTACGTTCGAAACAACAGCCCACGCTTATAATAGTACACATGCAAATGCCATGACTATTTTTAACATTGTATAATGCAAATGTTACCCAATTTAACCCGTGACGTCAGAACATCTAAAAATGAGACATCACTCAGTGTGAGGCGCATAAGAATTCTTAATCGGGAGTTTTGTGTTGTGGGCGCTTCCTGGTTTGTGCAATCTTTATACTCAGGACGCACGCAGGCGAGACAGAGCAACACGCTAACAGGACGCGTTGCGTGCGATGACAAGGGATGCCCCCAGTGACGTCATGGGTCGTCTTCGCTGGTCTTTTGTGGAAGGCGAAGGGTGCATGAGAAAGTGTTCGTGCGAGCAGTGAAAAGTCGGTAAAGCAGAACTTGAGTTAATTCGAATGGCTCTCCGTTCGTGAATATTTTGATTTTCTTATGAGAAACAAAAAATCAGACTTAGTGAGATATAGGTTTTAATATTAAAATATAGTATTTTGAAAACTTTTAAGGCTGTTTTCGGTTAATGTTAAAGAATAAGACCCAAATTCGGAATATTTTTTCAGATATAAAAGTACTCCAACATTAATATTATATTCTGGCTTCGCTATACTGTAAAGAATCATTTATTTTGTCATATTACTCATTTTTATCCTAGTTGACACATTTTTTTATTTTATAAAATGTGTTTCGCATTTTTTCTCCTATACCGTAATGTTAAATGAGCTATCCCGTTGCACTTTAAAAGAAAAAACTAATTATTTAGGAAATATTTTGAAATTTTAAAAACACTATATTATTAACAAATGCATGAGTTACAAAGTCACAAATTTCTATAAAAATTGAGGCATTTTATCTGTCCGAAAATGTGCTCCGAGTTAAGTTCATACTCTTGTGCATACGCCGAAAACAGCCTTAATGTTTTTGCTAAAATTGGAACATATTTATGCATGAATATAATCGGTGCTATCATAACAAGAACCTCAAAAGAAAAAGACCCACAAAATAAGAGAAAAGAATAAATGAATTAAATGAGCTTAAATTTTTAAAAAATTCGTTCTTATTCTCAAGAACATTTATTGACTAAGGACAGCAAAGTGGGATTAAGCAAGCTTTAAGTCCACCTTTCCTACATGAAGTAATTTATACACTATAGCACTTTCATGAGCAAAATATAATAAGGGGTACGGAAACCTTGTAAATATCATAGACTTCAGACCAACAAAACCATCTAGAAAATTCTTACAGGTTACCAAATTAGTAATTAATAAAGTAACGATAAATATGTATTCATTATTTTAGCCCAGAAACATAACCAAATAAAAAAATGGAAGATTAGCTTAAAATTATGTTTAACCCTACAATCTTAGTCCTAAGCCTCCAGTTTAAATGAATTATTCCTATCGAGATGTATTATTCTCTAATACTTTAAACTAAAGAATTCACAGAGAGTGTATCGGCACCATTGATAAATATCCCGAGTTAAAATAGAACGGATCGATTTAAGTTTACTAATATTTATACATACCGTAAAAAACGGCGTATAACGCGCACTTTTAACACAAAAAGTAAAATCGTAATTTACACGTGCGCGGTTATACACAGGGTATAAAAATAAGAACTTTAAAAGTTGAAAAAGATGTAAAAAAAAAAAAATCTGGCTTCTACTTAAATCAGAATACTGTAAAGAAATGGCATACCTAATGAACATAAAAAAATTTCATGAAGTACACTATCTTTTCAAAAGTCTGGAATAATATCTCGAATAAATGGCTTCAAAACATAAGAGCACATGTACATTTCAAGTTCCTTCGAAAAAAAGGGAATGTGGCCCCGAATATATCTAATAATTAAAAATTGCAGCTTGAAAGTATAGGTGCGCGTTTTAAGGCGTTACTCGCGATTCGCCGAATTTCACAGTATTTGTAACAGAAAGTTAAAAATGGTATCGATGACATCAGCAGACTTGTCAGAAGAATATTAGTTGAAAGTATTTATATTCTTGAAAATTACTAGTTTTAATAATAAAAATAACTTTTGAAATAATCTACTGCCGTAATAATATTTCACAACTTTGTGTTGTCTGCATTTAACCCGGATCTAAATTCTGTTGCCAAATTCTCTGGCAAAGCTTATTTTCAATCAGACCAGCAAAGTTTCGCATTCATGAGAGGATTGAATTTTCAGGATTGTTTTGGAAATTAAAGTAAACTACGGACAGAGAAACTCCTGCTATGTTCTTTACACACCGGAAAATTGTAACTACAGTAGAACGTCGTTTATCCGAAGGTTTTTTTTTTGTCAACTACATGTACTGTATATGAATGAGTTTTCGAACATTGCAATCTTCAACAGTTGTTTTGCGTGAGGCCAAAAGTGACGGGAAAACCCAAGGTCAGAGATATTTGTGGAATTTCAGATTTAGAAGGCGAAAAAGACTTCAATGACGATCACAGGGAGGAGATTACCGACTTTGTCCAATCGATCCCAGAATTCCAAGAATGCGTTGAAGAAGATGTAGGAACCTGGATAGCATGAGATGCAGAAGACTGTGGATTTCAAATGCTAAATGATGACGAAATTCTGACTTCCGTGCAAGAAGAATCCGACCCTGTCGACCATGAAACGAATGAAGACGAGAACAACAACAGCAACGAAAGTAGCAAGGGTCCACCAAATGCTGACACGTTTTCTGCATTACAGACAGCTATGCAGTGGTACGTAAGACAATCAGAGTGCTGTCCTACTCAACTACTGCTGCTCAAGAGAATCAGAGAGCTTGCAAGGAGAAAACGAAGGTGTACAATGGCACAGCGAAAAATAAGTGATTATTTTCCACAATAAAGGTAAAATTGCGACATTTTGCTCCTATTTTGTGTTTTCCTCAAGCCCGTTTCCCGCATGGAATGATTTTCAATATTTGTATAGGGTACGGTTTCATATACTGCCTGGATCGCATTCAGTTTTCGGTTATCCGAACAATAGCATATTCGAACGGTGTCTGATCCCAATTGATTCGGATAAACGACGTTCTACAGTATCAAGGTAAACGCTAAATAAGTATATTATCTTCACTTTTACATAGGCACTATTATGTTCTATTGAATAAATAAACGAAAAAACATGGAATTAATTTCTGCAATGAATGAGCTTATGATAAATATATAAATTTTATTCGGTCTAATACCTTGTTCTTTTTTAATCAGTTTTTTGGTTTTTATATCGTGTATTGTAATCCCTCCTGGTATTCAACAAACAAGCACATACAGATATATATATCATTTGAAATAAACGCAGAAACACAATTGATATTGTATAATTAGTTTCCTTTTTGTTTTTAACTCTAATAAAAACGAATTTAAATATAATAAATGCATTTAAAAAGTTAAGCTTAAAAATAATACATTTTTAAATAACATTTATAAATCATAAGCTTGCAGAACATGGTATACAATATACATAATATCAGAGAAAGTATAAAAGTAATTGGATTAATTAATTAGCATATGAAGATATCTCAAAACTAAAGAAAATATTTTAAAAATTCATTATTATTATTCAATTTTATTTATAATCTTTGCTCAGGAATTAAATATGTTAGCTTAAGTTTATTTTGCTCTTCTTCATTCAGATAACGTTGGAATAAAAATTATATAAATGTTATAGAATCCTTCTAAGGTTTCAATTAATTAATCTTCTTTATTTTTTTCTTTTCCTGTTAGTCACTAATGTAATGAACTATTGCAAAAAAAACATATTTCCTTCTTACAATTAATTGTTTCGTATTTCTTTCTACTTTGCATTAAATGTTTTTCATCATTTCTCAAAAATTAATTATTTTAATAAAACGTGACGCTTTTATACCAGAAAAATATTGTCTATTTATTTGACCTCCAAAGAGAAACAGAGTTTTTATAAATTGTTAAAATCTTTTTTCACTCAATCCAACTCAGAACTTAAACATGAAATTCCTTTTTTAGAAAAAATATTCCTGAAAGCTAAAACTCAAATCCCAGTACTTGTTATTTTAATATATTTTATAAAAATCTACGTTTTTCAGTGTATATTTTTTTAGCAGAATTTTAAAAAAAAATCATTGCATTTTGCAAATTTTATTGGATATTATGATTTTCCCTTCCAGAATTTCGGGACATAAAAAGATTCCAAAACACTTTTAAATGCAGCTTAAAGAACGTTAAAATAACATTAAATCGTTCTAGAATGTCTTCACTAACAACATTAAACTGCTCGAAACAGGAAAAAAAAAAAAGAAAGATTTGATGTAGCAAATCGCATAGGGGCAAATTCTTTCAACGGTTACAGTTAGGTAATAGTTATTCAGGCCGAAAAATACATTCAAACATTTTCCTTTCCCTGACATTTTTCTTTTCATTAAACTTTTTTTTCAAAGAGGAATGTAATCCCTAGTAATATGAATTTTAACTTAAATAAAAAGGAAAGAAAAAAAAGTGCTTCGTTTTTTTATTTAGATCAAATATTACAAAATTTACTTCATGATCTTTTGATTAAACTGTCACGCAAAATATTTTTCATGAAATTACTCAAAATATTTCATTAAGCATAAAAACTGAATCCCCTCCCCCCCTCCAAAAAAATTACTTATCATAAATGATTAAAAATTATTTTTAGGCCTTAGTATTTTGAGAAATTAAACTTAAAAAATTCAGAAATTTAAAAAAAAATACAGGAATTAGCAACTTAATAAGCATATCTTTTAAAAATGTTATGTCTTTAAAACTTAAAAAAACTTATCACTAGCGTTTCAATAATTATATTGATTGATTTTCAACAATACTAATGCACATTTATTTAAATCTTTTTAAAGTCAATTTCAATTTAATCTGATTATCATAAAATATTCGTTATTTAGAAAAAAAAATACTAATGGATTATTGAACTTTTAACATGTAAAATATTTTGAAAACATCATAAGTCGGGGAAAAAATTAAAATTTAAATAATACGGAACAAAGCATAAATAGGAACAGGGACTCGAAAACAAATTTTTAATCATTTTGATATTTAATCGCATAAAAAAGCTTACAGGGCATGCATTATTATATCCGCTTGACATTTACCACACCAAAAGATCATATTACGGGGTTTACTTTTTGTATTAAATTTCTTTTTCTACTGCAAAAAAAAATGTAACGAATGGAATGTATTTAAACGAAATCCACCATTCTAAAAAATTGCTTCTGTTAAAGAAAATCGTATCGAATTCTTACATAAAATGGAGAAATAAAGTAAAACTAGAGTTTTTTTCAAGAATTGTTTTCCCTATGAGAAAAATTAATCTGTTTTTACATCAGTCTTGTAAGAAAACATTCAATTTTTGCTCTTATTTCTACTTTCCGGTACTTACATATTATCACAACCTATTGGCGACATAAAATGAAACGAAGTACATGGTCGCCAATTCAGCGCACACAACACACGCAAAATCGGGATTGCCAACTTGGCGAGTTATTTTGAACGTTGGAATTGTTGCGATAATACGTAAGTGCTGAAGTTTCTTCCTTTCCTTTCTATTTATCTATGGTTATTTTATGTTATCAAGTAAAGCTTAATTACATATTGTATTCTTGTTACTTTTTAGTCTCTACCTTCGCAAAGTTGCTGATCAATTTTAAATCGATTCACATGATTGATTGAGTTGAACTAACATCACACTTCACTGGAGTATTTATTGTATTCTGAGCCACCCAGACAAGTACAGCAGAGTTCCGAAAACTCGTCCAATGTAGCCCGCAGAGGGGGGGGGGGCCGAGTTTGTCAAAATGCCGGGTTATTGAGAATGAAATTAAAAAAAGAATAAGTACGAGTGTTTCCTAAGAAAATATTGTACTGCACTTATATGTATTCTTTGCTTGAGAGTTAGGGCTTCCAGCCCCTAAATCCCGGAATTTGATTTCTGTCTGAATTATATTTTTCAACTTTTATCTTATCAAAATTTTCTAAGAGTTTAATTCTTTGAAATTTATGTTTATGAAATATGTACGTAGAATTTTTTGTGCAATTATAAGGGCTATGAGTAAAAAAAAAAAATGCAGCTCTCATTTATCATGTGGGAGAACGCCGTACAGATCTAAGTGGCTCACTGCAATACTTACACAATAATATAAGCAACATTTCAAGAATAGATTTTGTCACAGATGCTTCTTCAATTAAATGCTGTTAATTAAGAGCGAACCTGCTTGAAAGACTTGACCAATGCATTATTAACAGCTCATGCAACTTGATCTTCTTTCAAATAAGGTAGCACTTGAAATTGATTCACATTCTGATTCAATAACTAGGTCAATTTATACACAAAAACCATTAAGTGTAGCATAAAAATTAGATAAAGTTATCAAAGAGGTATATGCACCAATGCAATCTATTAGATTTTGAGACACTGTCATCAAAAATTCAAAAAGAAATCTCTGGTTATTTTTAAAAAAAATGGAGGGAGACGTGGTGATTACCTGAAAAGAACATACTCCTATTTAGTGTCGAGAACACTTACTAGTATAGAATCTGAACGAGCATTTTCTTCGGCTGGACAATTTGTAACAAAAATAAGAAGCCGTTTGAACGATGAAACGCTGGACGAGTTGTGTTTTAAAAAAATGTATTTACAGAAACACAAGAAATGAAGAAATGTTTTTTTTAATTTCGTTATTTACTATATTTTTATTGTTTTTTTAATAATGAATTAAGTTTTGTTTTTATTTGTTTCAATAAAATTAATATTAAACCCCATTTTTAATAATATTTTCAGTTTTATTATGCAGTTTCAACTATGCTAATGTGTAAGTGTTTTTAATAAATAGTCCAATCCTAATCCCGGAATTTGGATAATATAATCCCGAAATCACAGGATTGAAAATATGGCATGGGATTGCAAACCCTATAGAGAATACAACAGGAAATAAACTGCTCAAATAACCTCAAACAAAGGAAGTGCGTATTTTATGGAGGCAGATTTACTATATGAAAATGAATAAATACATGGTAAATAGTAATATACCTGATCAGAAACACCTCAGAAAAATACTTTATGAAGGCATAATAATGAAAATAAGGAGTCGACATTGAAAAAATTGGTATGCGTAATGTCTTGTTGTCTTCCATGCTGTTCTCTATGTTTTGCTGCATCATCGTGAAGACGACAAAGCAACAGTATGACCATTACCGACGCGTCTTGTTCAAAATACTTAAAGGCGGTTTCGATAGCCTTTAGTCCCTCTCTGTTTGATATTTTAGGAGTTTGTACAATGTCCTCAATGTTAACGTCTTCATCATTTTTCGACTAGCTAGAGTGTAGCCGAGTTATCTGGAATGACGGGTTATCGACTGCAGGTTTTCGGGCTGTATTAATAGTGGAGTACTTCTATATATGAAAAAAAATATTACACAAATTCGGTTCGTATTCTTTAACATTACGCTAAAACAGTCCTAAATTAAGGCAGACAGATATTTGTAATTTATCTGCTAAATGTATGAGATAAATTTTAAAATAACAATTTGGTGTACCGTTATTAATAATTAAATCTCCTACATTGCATTTTATAATTCTGAAAGTATAAGTTTAAATATAGTAATATAGGAAAATGGATTATGAAACAGAAAACTTATCTCTTTGCTGTTTTTTCCCCACGTTTCTACTATGATTACAAAGGTTTTAATTTATTACTAAGCTCTTACAAAAACAAATAATGCATTCTTTTTTCCCAATGTCAAATTACATCACAAGTTATGCACCCAATAACGTGAAAACAAAAACAGAAAGGCATTTTATTAACTGACACGATCTACGAGTTCCTTGAGTCAAAATCATATACTATTTTACACCTCCCGATAAAAAAAAATTAACATGACAAATTACTCCCCAAACAAGGACCGAGCCTTTTTATCGTTGTTGTTTTCATTTTCGCAAACGACCCAATCCATTTCAATAAGTTGTCCTTCACAGTCCGCACAAAGAAACTCCATTACCTCTGCTGTTAACACGTGTGCAAGTTTGTTAAGCATACAAAACTCCCTTTTTCAATCCCCAACAGAACTTTTAAGAACTCTTGCTAACGACATTCGAAAACAAAAAGGAGTAACATACGTTACAGGACTACTATGATACAATATCCATGCCGTTCGAATGTGTTCTATTGTCTTTTAACTTCTTTTTTTGTTCGAGCGTTTTGGTGTTTCGGCATACCATTCATGTCGTTTGCTAATAATTGCCACATGCACGTGCATGGAAAGTTTTTAAAGATTCCCCCGTTTCGATGTCAAATAAAATTAATCTTCGCTCCTTTGTGGGAAGGTGATAGACTATCTGGTAATGTGTGTAAGTTATAGAAATGGAAATAAAGAAACTCTAATGCGTAGAAAATGAGGATTGTGAATTGCAAAAAAGGCGATTACCGCGTGTTTTAGTCACGCCATTAAGTGTGTGGTGTCAAGAGAAAGGTGTTGTTGGTTTTTGTAGTTTCTTTTTCTTTTTCTTTGATGAATTTCTGCGTTTAATTGCTTTGCTGTTCCGGTATTTAGAAAAGGCGTTTTTGAATACTAAAAGGTTTATTTCGGTGTAGATGTGAAGATTTATGCAGAATATAAATATTTCTCTGATTGTAATCTTTTTCTTTTCGTTTCCCTCCCCTTTTGTAATTACATTTTTGGAGAGTTATGCAATAACTCCTTTAGACATAATAAAATATAGAATTCGAAAAGAAAAGATTCGAGCATAGTTTTTGTTCTTGATAAATTGTGATATTCTAAATATTTTTTTTGGTAAGAAAAAAAAAGAATAATTTTAGAGGGGGTAAGGTTTTTTGCTGGTAGTTTTGGTGCTCTAAAGAACATGCTCTCTTGAATTCTAAGGAATTCCTTTTTTAAAATACCTTTCTAAGATTAATAAGATTCAAAATTAAAGTTCTGTTTCTTTCTAGAAAACTTGGCCTTTATTTATTCATTTCATGTATTGTTTAGCTCAGTGTTTCTCAAACTGTGGGGTGCACCCCCTAGGGGGGCATGATAACCCTACAAGGTTATCAAAAAGTATATCAAAAAGTCGAAAACAAAAAAATTATTTAAAGAAATTATTAATTTACTGAAAGTAAGCGTAACAAAATACATTCTAACATATTGAGAAAAAAAAATACACATTTACATTGATATAATACACCTAAAAATATATCAATATAACACAATGTGTTTCATAATTAATTTAACAGTACTAAGTTAACAAATTTAATAATCACCTGTGGCCCTATGCGCATGCCATAAAATTATATATGAAATTTAAAACTTATCTTGATAATTTGTACGGTTTATAATTAAAGCCGTATTGCAGCTTTAGAGTCAAAGAATATTATTATTGCTTTCAATACATTGTTATTGTATAAAGGGGGCGCGATGAAAATTATGACTGAAAATTGGGTCGCGAATACTGAAAGTTTGAGAAGCACTGGTTTAGCTACAAGTGAAATTCCAAAAGCGACAAATCTTTAGAAATTGAAATAACCGTTATCGGTAACGTACACATACCTCACTTATGGGGGGAGATAAGATTACATTTTAAATAACACAAAGACGAAAGCATTAAAGCGTAAAGTACATGGTAAAAATTATAAATCTGTTGGTCTCCAAACCCCACCCGTGTGTACCGGACTGTTGCAGGCTTTTTGACAAATTGCTTCTATCGAAGAAACATGCATAATTTTTTACAATTCAGTTCGTCAGATTCGAATTTATCTTTGAAAAGGCGCTTTCTTTGCTGTATTTAATCTAAACAAAGTACAGGGTGTTTATAAATGAATATTGGAGTTTTAATGCTTTAGAGTATTTATTACATTTAACTTATTAGTGTAACTCATACATCGAGTGAAAGACCAACTAAAACAGTTTGTTTGCTGGCATGCGTGCGCGTGATACGTATGTTAATTCTTTGCCCTTCCCCACCGATCAACGCGCTAGTAGAAAAATGGCGACTTGTGAACAGAAAGCGTTTTGTGTTCCCCAGTTTGCAAAGACAGAATCTGCTATTACTGTGCAACGAGCGTTTCGGGGGACACTTCAGTGGACATGTAAACACTCGTAATTGCCGCATCTGCAGCTGAAAATTCTCACGAGGTGCTAGAATCGCAACGACTCACCTAAATTGAATCTTTTTTTGTGTCATATCTTGGTGGAAAGTGCATGGGCCTTTCGTTTTCGGACTTTAACTGGTTCTGCCTACCTTGATGCTCTACAACTATGTCTACTTCCTCAATTGAAAGAAAGGGAACCAGAACTTCATTTGGTAGCAAGATGGTGCACCACCTCACTGGCATCTCTTAGTACACGATTGGTTTAACATCACTGTACTCGACCAATGGATTTTCCGTAAAGGGCCTCACGATAAGGCTTGTTACGTACACACAATCCTTAATGAATCCCCCCAGATAAAAATCACATGGCCTCCTCTTTCACCCGATCTGACGCCATGGGATTTTTATCTGGAGGGATTCATTAAGGATTGTGTGTACGTACCTCCGCTACCAGCTGATCTTCCAGACTTAAGATACAGAAAGCTGTTGCAAGCATTACCTCAGACACACTGAACAAAGTTTGGGATGAACTCGCCTATCGATTTGATGTGTGCCGTGTGACGAATGGGACTCTCATTGAGCATTTGTTAGCATGTAGGCAAAACTGTTTCAGTTACTCTTTCATTCGATGTATGTATTGTACTTGTAAGTTATATGTAATAAATACTATAAAGTGTTAAAACTCCGATATTCATCTAGAAACACCCGGTATTTAAAGAGAACACATGGGTATTAGGAATTGAAGTACGTGTATAATAACCATCAACATAATCTCTGGAAATAAATATAGTTCATTTATTAATATAACAGCATTTGCTGAAACTCTTTTTTACAACTAATATTATGAATGAGGTTTCAAATCCGAAAAGAAGTCAGATGATAAAAATATACTAGAAGTTAAAACAAAATCCAATATGCGTTAAAATATTCTAACTTTTAATTTGAGTGTAGGGGGAGGGATTCAAAATTTTTTTTGAAGCTAAATCTTACTTGGTTCACTACTTGTATCTGTCGATAAAACTGGAAAAAAATCCTTTAAAAACAGATCGTGTTCACACATTTTTGGAACGATTTTGGAATCATCTTTTTCTTAAGGTTTAAAATATAAAAATTAATTTGTTAACTGCTCAGTTTGATAATTTTGTATTTTGACTATTAATCTCACTCGTGCTTTCCTATATAGAAAATCTTTTTGTAAAATTTCCACAGGTATTTGCTTGTCGCGTTCCTCTTCCTCTATTTCCCTGAATCCCTCAATCGTGAGGATTTACTCTAAGAAAGAGTACTCTTTCAGCAGACCAAAGACGCAATAGTTCACGGGGGCTTACGTCAGAAGTCTTTACAAGAACATCTTGAAAAGATATACATGAAGCCCCCGTACCAGATTTCATTTTTTTTTTCAAGAAATGCAGCAGTAGTATGACGTTTGAAGTATGACTAGCGGTTCTATCTTGATACCATTTCACACTCTTTAAAAGCCGTCGGTATCAAGCAATTGAATTTCTTCTGCAAATACTGAGTTTAAAATATTCTGTCTATAGTATAAAGAACTGAATCGTACATCATTTTTGCCATCTAAATCGGTCTAAATATGTGTAAAAATTCTCCGTCTAAAATACTACCCGTTATACTTGTCCGCTACGCTGGGTGTTTCATGATAACGAATGAAAATATACATAATTTCTTAAGTTATTCATATCTATAAGACTATGGATTAAATTTCTAATTGTATTCAAAAACATTTTTATGGCCCTCGCCTCTTGATTTAAAAAACAGGGTTTGAATTCCAAAAATGGAATAAATATACTTTTTAACACTTCCGTAGCCCTACCCCCTTGGAAGTCGAAAACCAGTTCCTAGCGAATTTCTGCTCAACAAAAGATAAAGGCTTGCCAAATTTCAAACATGTAAGTCTATTAGTTCAAAAACGGAGCTCAAAGATTTAAGAAAAACCAGCTCATAGTGGATATATACTCGACAAAAGGAACATGCTTGCTAAATTTCTGTTCAAAAACTGAAAGTTTTATCCGTAGCACTACCGCTTCCCCCTTGGGAGTCGCGATTTCCGAAAACCCCTTCCTTTCTGAACATGAGTGGGAACGGTTTTCTTGTATATCATTTGCCAACTTCGCACATACACACACGAACTCATTCCTACTTAAGGAAGGGGGGGGGGGGTAGAAAAAAATTCTCTAAAAATAAATTCCAATTTTTTTATTCTTCGCAAAAATCTGTTTACGTCTCCTTTGAAAATCAGTGAAGCTATCTGTACAATTTTCGAGCAATACGATAAACAGCGTGGATTTATACGAGTCCCAAATAAGTACTTGGGAATTTTTCACGCTCTCCTAAAGATTATTTTTTTAAATATCACAGCAAATACAACCATCTTCAATTATCTCAGGGTATATAAAGTTTTCTCCGTAAACCAAATAAAATAAAATTACATCGTTATTCCTTGCGGGTGTTTCACAATTTGTATCAACAAAGAAAAGGGTTCTTAATTTCCATACCCTTTCACATTGCATTCTCTCATTCTTAGAACACTTATTTTACTCTCCGATTATTTCACGAAAGAAGATTCTCCTTAAGTCACAACGCATAACTAATCGCTAATCTTTTTGACGTATGCAAATGAGAATCGTTAGGGAAAAGGTTTGTGACTTATTCCCCATTCTGCCGTGACATATTGCGTGAAACCAAAGGGGGTGGTGAAATGTCTTCTTTCACGGTCACTCTTCCGATGAATCGTGCGTTTTGTTGTCGCCACGTTCCGACTCAAAGACAATGTTTCTCAATAAGAACGTCAAACCTCCTAATGTTTCTTTTTGCTTTTAATGTATTCCGATCTTTCCAGCGAAGCGAGTGGAAATAAATCTATGTGTAGGCTTACCCCTATTGAGCAAGCTATTTGTCGAAGCATTTTGGAACAATGTTATATTGTCTCTGACGATTGTTTGTATTCGGGTTTATGGTACTCTTGTCAGTGGGATAAGGAAATTTCGTGATTAGCAACTTATGTTTTCTAGCGTAATGTAGCGAGATTCTTGGAAGTTCGCTTTTAGATTGTTTGGACATCGTCGCTTGGACGTTTATATGTTCTCAGAATTTCATGAGTATTGATGTTGTTTCATTTCTAAAGTTTTAAAGTCTAACATTGTTTAAGGGAGATAAATTTATCTTTGCTTTTGTGTACCGAAAAATGTGTTTTGAAGTAATTTTTGGCTCGAGGTTGGACTTCAGTAACGATTCCTTATGACCTTTGAATGATATTTTCAACAAAAAGTAAAGAAAATCCAAACGAAAAGACGGAAATAAAGTTTTCACTCTTTTTGCCTTATCTATGATAATAAGGAATACCTTATACAAGGGGTGGTCAAATGGACGGCCACCTACGGCCAACAAAGAGTCCAACCAAAAAGACAGAAAATGTTCTCTATATTTGGGTCAATATCTATTTGTGAGCAAAGTTTTTGCTCTAATAAAGAGTCAGCACAAGCTTTATTGCAGAAAGATGTCGATACATTCCATTCACTCTCCCAGGAAAACCACGTAATTATTTTTACAGATGGTTCCTCCGATAATTTCTTTACCAGAGGAGGTGGGAGAATCCAACACATTCACCCTTCGGGTGCTAACACTGAACTCAAAATTCTCAGACCAAATAGTGATAAGGGGTTAGACGGCAATCGTTTTATTGGTAATTTCTATATTTGCCCCCTTGACCAGATGTTATTACATTCTTTCAAAAAGGGGGTTGGTGCGTTCGCATTTCTACATTGTTAATCTAAAAAATTTAAGGGAAAAATCTCTCTCGAAATTGGCGCACGTCTCTTTAAATAGTGAACCGAATCACCTGTGCAAATCCTGCGGCAGGACTCACTACTGTCTTCCAAGCTGAGTCTCTGATTGGATGTTTCCAATTGCGCAGAGTTACATTTTATAAAATGTATGGGTCCCCCGACCCGAAAAAGGATGCGACAATCCCTTGACAGTCCTTTTTCGAAAGAAGGTAACAACATCCAGCCAAGGAGGCAAATATAGAAATTACCAATAAAACGGGGGCCATCCAGCCTCTTATCAATAGAATCAAACTTCCCTAATCGATTTCTTGCAATAAAGGAAGCTATCTCTCTTTACGTGTCACATTTCCCGGATGTTGCAACGGAAAGTCCCGGAATTTTCTCAGACTCAAAATCAGCTCTCGAGGCCGTTTGCAAAGGATATACCAATGTGACACAAAGTATTAATATTCTCCTTAGGCAGATTAATAAACCAAGTATACTTCCAATGGATTCTTGCCTACTTGGGCATTGGGTGTAAGGAATATGCGGACGTCCTCGCTAAGTAGACTATGGACTTGGATCAGCCATCCCCTGTCACCTCGGGGACTGCGAACGTAGTCTCCAAGAGCAAAATTTCTAACTAGCGTTTCATAAAACCAACTATCCTGGAGCTCAGTTTCCTTGGAAATTTGCTGTCTATAGTAACAAGACTCCGCACAGGTCATTTCAAAGGTAGGAAAATATCTCCAGATAATTCCTGATCTTACCCCATCTGTAGCAATTGCCCGCAAACCCAATTACCACCAGATCATATTTTTTTGACTACAAGGCCATTCTTGCAACCCTTTTTAAACTTGATGCATCACCACAGGACATTTATACAGTCCTCAAGCTCCAGAACTTGCTTTGCTTGTTATTGGGGCTTTTGGACCAATATAGAAATGCACTAAATCCATAAGCAGGACAAGAAGGAAAAGAAGCAAAGTTTTCCTTGCATGAAGATCAACAAGTATAATTATAAATGCAGACATTATAACTTGCAGGCAATGATGAGAATTTCAACAAGTCATCTCACTCCTGATTTAAAAAAAAAACTAGAAAAGTGGGGTACATTTGTCTCATGTAACGGATTCTAAAATTAAATGCTCTGACAGCTATAGATGATATGAAATTCATTCAATAATTACATTGAATAAAACTGCAACTATTTTATCTAACATATATTTACTGATTTCTGTGGTATAATTTATACCTTCTGTGAGATTCAAAGTTAACTAGTGAATGCAATTATTTTGAAAAGGTTGTTTCGGCCTTAAGGTCACGAGTGTAAAAGGGTTCGAGGAAGCAGCAGGCATAATCTTAAAAATAGCTACTTTTATTCTATCTTTAACTCTTTAAAATAATACAGAACTTTATAGCGTAACCCTGGGAGCCATCTGAAATCCTAACACTTAGTTCAACAAATAAAATTATTGAAAATCCCTTAGCTTCAGTCGGAGCTCTTTGCGCGACCCTTCTCGAATTCCAATAGCTTGGTCAGCTCCAAGAATATTTACTTCCACACTCTTGGGGATTCTACGACGAATATTAACTTCAAGATGCGAGACCTCTCAATCGCAATTCACCTTTTCTTATACTTAGATTCACGATTAACACAAACTCTCTCTCTCTCTACGATTAACCATTAAATTCACATGCCCAACGTTAGGGTTTAAGTAGAAGTTACACATTTGCATAAAATCAATTCATCTCTACAGATAGCTGATTTAAACTAGAATCACAGTTAAAGAATACTTTTCCTAAGAGGATAAGTAGAAGAACCCGAATACTACCCGTTGCATGGTGCGTGCTCTCCGATATCCTCCCCTTTCACAACGCGGCCTTCGAACTGAAACAATACCCACCACGTTCCAGTGACGGTTTATCCATTTTGCGTTTGGGGTGGGCAACCAGGGGCCCAAAGGGGTCCAGAAGAGTCCGAATAAGCTGGACTTAACCAGATTTTATGGTGCTAAATCTTTATCCTATAGTGCCAAGGAGGCCTGTAGGAGGCCTTCTGCTTCCAAGGCCTCAAAATGAGCTTAAATCGACACTGCCCCGTCCCATACTTAAAACAAAAGAAAGGTAATTTAATCTTTTTTAAATTCCTCCAATGACTGATAATTATCATTAACGAATTACTTAGTCTTAATTCCATAACCATTATTTAATAAATTGTAATAATAGAAACAAAAAAAATACGAAACTAAATCAATTTGATTTGATTTTTATCAACATTTTTATCTGAAGCTACACAAACGCTGTTGGTGACGACGGACTTCGTAGTTTTGAACTATAGTCAAGTAATGAGGTCCGAGCCTGACTTTGTAAACCATCCTCCAAAATTCCACACCATGCCAGAGCGAGTATTTAAAGGGTCAATAAATTTAACGTGCATCTTCTCTAGACGATGAGTATTCAGGGATACCAGAACTCAAACACACGATTTGACAGAAACATATTTTACGTATTCATTTTTAAAAAGATGAAACCGAGTGTTTTCTTTAAATTGTTTTTAAACGCCAAAAAAAATAATTTCTTTAGAAGAAATTTCCCAGAAATAGTTTTTCTATTGTTTATTATTATGATACTCTATTTTTCTTTCTGTGATAATAAATTGATTCATTAGTATTGCATTTTTAACCAGTTAAATGTGATTGACGAGTATACTCGTCTTGGAAAATTTACAGTATTTGATGTACTGACGAGTATACTCGTCATGGAAAATTTACAGTATTTGGTGTACTGACGAGTGTACTCGTCTTGGAAAATTTACAGTATTTGGTGTACTGAAGAGTATACTCGTCTTGGAAAATTTAC
>BMAV01022469.1:128873-145849 GCA_019973955.1 Trichonephila inaurata madagascariensis
ACAGTATTTGGTGTACTGACGAGTATACTCGTCTTGGAAAATTTACAGTATTTGCTGTACTGACGAGTATACTCGTCATGCGTTAAAAGTAGTGATCATTGGCTACTTAAATAGCAATTTTTGAGAAGAACAACACATTCTCAAATTTCATGATGTTTAGAATATTTTGAGGCCCGTCCGGAGTAACACAAATAAAAAGAAATACGAAATATTTAAGATGAACTCATGTGTTCCCGTATGCACTGGCTGAAACAGAGTATAAATTCTCATTCAGGATCTATTTATGTGCGAAAATAATGTTTTTTAGAAGTTAGCCTAAAAGGGGCAAAGGAAGAAGTCGGAAATTTTATTTGCAATGGGGTTCCTTCAGGTATAGTCAGCCTTGGGACTAATGCATGACGCCGACCAGGCACTAAGACCATTGATAGCTGCTACACAGCAGTTACCCAGTGTAACGATTATTATTATGGCAACACATGATTACGTAGTTGGAGAGCGGATAGCGTATTGCCGAGATTGTAGGGGAGAAGGGCTGCCCCCAAATGTCTTTCCCCTAACGTTCCGAATAGACTCCTCTAGAGAGGGACATGCGAGAGACCGGTTTTTGAGCGTTGCGGGCTGGAAGCAGAAGATAAAAACGTGGTCTGGATGTAAGATGGTTTTTTGAGATGTGCTTGTAAATAAATTGTACATATTTATATCTCTAGCCTGACTGTGAGAATTCGTACCCAATACGCTACACCAGCTATCGAGTGGTGTAAATTCCAATTGTTAGATGTTAAACCCCGTGCTGATATTAGAGTAATGGCCAAAGACATCCTGCCTAAAAAATAGTTAGTTTACTAGGATAGGTCCTGTTCCGGCATAGTATGAATTATGGGAGATATTAATCTATTTTGTACTTAATTAGGCATCTATTTTTCACAAAATTATTCAAGATTGATGTTGAATGTATTTCAGCTACAGAAATTAAGTCTTATTTTGAACGTTTTGTTCTTCAATAAAAATCGCGATTTGAAGAAAAATGATAAATTCTTTAACAATAAAAAGAAAATTGTCAATCTTAGAAGAATCAAATCCGGGCATAGTAGACAAATTTACCAAAGCAATGCAGAATTTTTACCAAGCATGTTTCCAATATGTCGAAGAATGGGTCTGAAACAAATATCACAAGAAATAACAATTTTCAATAAAGTTTTTTGACATCACCATTAGTAAATTGGGCAGATATAGAGAATTGTGTTGAGATTTTTTCAAAAAAGAAATGTTTGATATTAAAATCGGTGGTGACAATTGTCTGAAGAAATTAGAAGATTGAATGCTCTTATATTTAAATTCCGATTAATTAGAACAATGGGAAAATCAACATGTTGAAATTGACAAAAGATGGGTGGAAATATTTAACCATTTTAAAAATGAATACATTCCATATAAAAATTTAGTTATTCTTGATAAATTTACGTTGTGCTGCCCCGAAACTAATGCAGCAGTTAAGTGCTTTTTCAATTGGCAATGATTCTTGTACAAAATAAAAAATTGAGATTGAATGATGATACTCTAGCTGTAGCTCTTTCCGTAAAGTTCATTATGAAGGATATTTCTTGTTCCGAATTTTCCGATGTATTAAAAAATGATAGACAGAGAAAAACACACACACACACACAAGTGCATTCAATGGAAAAATACTCTTTTAAGTAAATAATTAAAAAAGATGTAAGCGTAAATAGTATATTTTGGTTTAAATTAATAAAAATGTTTCATGTATTTACGTTGTAAATTTTTCTAAAATTTTTCGTCCTTCTTTTCATAGTAAAAAAATCGACCACCTTATGATAACTGATCTTTTGTAACTTTGTAACGGATTTATTCGCGAACCTCTTACTAATCCTCTTGAGGGAAAAACTGTTCCTTTAAATATTATTCTATTAAAAACTTTCTCCCGAAGAAGAAGATGTGACTTGTGCAAATCAAGGCTTATATTTAAGCATTAACTTTCAAGTTCGAGAGAGGTTAGGAGTAAGATGATAGAAGTTAGTGATTAACATAAAGTAGTAGAAAGCTAGTCGAGAGTGATTCGTAGATTACTTGCTTAATATTTAAAATTGAAGATTGACAATTTGATCAATTAGATATTTAAATTGGAATAGTGTCACGGCTTGAAGAGTAGATTAACTTAGAATGGCAATTCAATTATTTGGAACGTGTATTGCCAAGACATGTGGCCGCGGTAGCCGAGTGGTATAAGTATCGGATTGTGGCTTGCCTTGTCGCGAGTTTGATTCCAGTACCACTAAAGACCCGCCGTGTAGGGCAGTGATGCACGTTAAATCTGTCAAGAGCTGAAAGGTCCTCCCGTTGGTGTGGTGTGGTGTGGTAGTTAGGAGAGGGGGGGTGCCAGCTCAGGTGTCGTCCACATCACTTGACCATGGTTCAAAATCACTTGGTCCGTCGCCAAAAGCCCTCGTGTCGCTGAACAAGGAGACGTTAATATTCAATCAATTACCAAGGCATTCCAAGAGTAAGCGATTCAATTCCTAAATAAATATTAATTATCTCGTCTACCTCACTCTTTTGCTCCTATACTTATTTAAAGGTGCATTTCCTAACCTGGGTTGTTGAGATTTGTTAGGTTGTTAATAAATTATATTTTTTTTGCCTATGGCTAATCTTCCTTCTAATTCTCGTACACTGATGGATGGGAGAGCTCATCCATCACAACTTCACTCTTCGCACATTTACAACCCAAACTTTCAAATCAACCCTAAAAAGGTAACTAAGTTGTATTTAGGGTAGCAGAAAATCTCATTTCAGTAGAATTAATTTGAGGCATGTTCATTATAATACTTTAATCTTTCATCCGTGCGTTTATACTGCATTTGCTCTATTCGCCGGAAATGAACTATGACAGGACTTGAGTTTTTCCATCAAAATGCTTAGATAATTACGGAAATCATATTATTGTGTTTAAGATTCATTCTATCATGATATTAGGGCAGGATGTGGTCGTCTGAAACATGTAAAATAAAATACTATGCTACTGTAATTCTTAAAAGAATTATGTTATTAATTACGAAAGTGTTAAAAGAGTTATGCCATAATCAAATCTGATTTCATATAGTGATTTCAAATTTCCATTCATCAGGAAGCTCTTATGTTGTGTCCTCTATGGTAAGTGTCTTACTTTGTTGTATAATTTTGCTTGGAGTTAATGGCAACTCACTAGAGTTTTTGTAAAAAAATTGAAACGAGATGTAATGATCCCAATGAGTGCGTGAGTAACATAAATAAATGCATGTAAAATAAACAGAATATAAAAAAAGGGAAAAGAAATTATATCTGTGATCTCTATCGAAGGAAGTTGAAAATGATAAAGCAAGGGAAGAACCTGATGAAATAATGGATAGTAATCATTATGGTGAAAGTAAATTTGAGAAAAGCGATTAACATGAACGTTTGAGTTGAACGGATAAATTTTAAATGTAATCTAAGAAACTCCATCAAGAAAGATAGGAAGCCACAAGTGTGCAAAAAGATACACTGTGCCCTGTCAGAAAAACACAAGCAAGAAAAAGTTCGACACGCCATTTGTCGATCGTCAAAGAACAATAAAACTACAATAATTTGAACAAAATATGAGAGTTTTGCCTGCAAATATCATTCCATAATGTGAGCAAAAAGTGCCTGTGATTTGTGTCCTTTATAAAAGTTACGCGCATTTGAAACATATTAGTTCAGTTAGAGTCGATTTTTTTCTCAAATTATCAAAGAAAAATTCAGAAGTCCTTAAAAGTAGGTTACTATACTTTCTCTCAATTAAATTATCCACTGGAATTACGATTTGTATCGTGTACAATAAATATAATTATAAAAAAGGGTGACTCCATCCTCCTGCGCGTTCACTATTGTTAGTATCCTGGGTTAAAACATTTCGCGGAGCCCCTAAATTTGCCCATGCACCCCCAAATTAATTTTAACTTGCCACGGATTCTCTCAGCATTCACTACGACCCCCCAGGGTTAGGTAGGAATTACTTTGAGAATCTATGATTTAAAGTTGTTGTTTCTAAGGCCACCTATCTGACCTTCAAGATCTTCAGGAAAGTGAAAGGAAATATTTTTTCCCCTCGGGGAGCTCACCTTCTTTAGGTGGGTACGGGTATCACAGTCCCGAGGTACCCTAGTGATCATTTCCTTTTCCCAAGGGGTTTGCTATCTTAGGCAAACACGGGTGTCACGACCCCGGGGTACCCCAGTGATCCTTCTCTATTTTCGACCCTCCATCTTATCCAATTTCTTCTTTTCCAGTCTAGACCACAGATCTATGAATGTTTGGCGCAATATAGCCAAAACTGGCTCTTGCGGCATAAAACACCAAACTCAACTCAACTCAACTGACCTTCGAGATCGAGACCCACGAAATTCCTTGCGGCAAAGGGCTAGAGATTTACGCCTATCGTTACCCTTGCTATGAGCGTCATGCAGGGAATAGTACGATTTGGCTTGGTCCCACTCCAGTTTCGGGGGAGGACTTCATGGAGAGGTCAGGGGCCCCTTTCCCCTTCCACAACGTCACGAGGGGACTTGCAGCTCGACGGCTATTTAGAGTAGCCCATGCCACAAAGACCCAATACATTTACATACATCTATGCTTTCTCCAGGATTCGAACCCAGGCCAAACGGCACAGCAGTCAGTGTCACTAACAACTATACCGGATGGGCGACATGATTTAAAGTATCATTTAATATCGATAACATTTTATGCAAATAATGGGAAAAGGAAAAACAAAAGAAAATGCATGATGTATGTTAATATATTCCCCACTCAAATATTGCTCATCTTTACTTGGGGTTTTTTCCTGTAAACGTAGGAAACGTCTAATGACAATTCCTAGATGTTCTGTTCAGGTTGTCGCAGTATCATTTCACATTAAGCAGAGGAAACAGAACATTAAGCGACAAATGCGACATCAGAAAATTTTAATAAATATCCCATTAGAATAAAGCACTTGAATATTAAAGAACACCTTAAGGACAGTAAAAATTCCCATCGATATTCCAATCTTTGCCCTAACTTTAATGCAAGTCATAAGAGCTACTTATAACGACAGAAGAAGAAAAAAAGATAATGCACGATTCTTTCTCAAAAATTAATACAGTCAATTGGCTTACCTTCTTTTTTCCTAATAGAAACAAACTCATCTCTTTTGAAATGATGCATCTTCTCTCAAATTATGGATTTGAAAAAGATAAAAAAGGGGGAGGAGGGAATCGTCGCCTGAAATTTTCTTTTGATGTGTCCGCCATCAAAGGACGGAAGCTCGTTTTCTTTCTTTCCCCTTTTCATTAAGACTGATCGAAAAAGTTCATTTAAAAGTATTTGGTCTTGATTAATATCGACCACAATGGGAGAAAATTGTCAGGGGTATCGGCGGAAGATGGCTTATTAAAACGGAGGAGAAATTCTTTCACTTAAGGAAATCGTATGGTTTCTTTCGGAGGTTTGTAATGAACAAACTTCTTTCTAACTCATTGGTATTATTTTTTTTTCTTTATGAAATGTTTAAGAAAGCCAGGGCATCAAACACATTCAAAAAATTGATTTTTCAATTTTAGTATTAAAAAATAGTGCATATTCTTCTGAATCTAAGAATGCATAACACTTATATGTCCGTTGATAAAAATAACCTTAAAATATGAAAAAAGTAATTGGCAAACATGTAAACAAACGTGTACAAATGTTTAGTTTTTTTCCCCTTTTTCTTCAAAGCCTAATTTTTTACTTTTAGGTAGACTTTAAAAACTACTGTACTATATGGTTCCAAATTTTTTTATACTTCTGTACAGGATGCCTGTGCATAAAGCGAACCTGTTTCTTTTTTAGTTTAAGTATAGTTCATAGTTATTTAAAAATTAGTTTTATGTGTGAAAAAAGAAGGGGGGGGGAGTAAAAATTTTCAAAATTACAAAGTCTCATAATTTTTTTAAAGAAATATGTATTATATCTTCATATTTTACTAAAAAAATAGGTTCACTATTGTGTGTTGTTTCATATATGTCCAAAAAATATTTTATATATTTAAGACATGGTTTTTTTTAAAAAAAATGATACCTAAACGTAAGCATGTATTATGAGATCTCAAAAGTTATGTCCAACTTAAATTAAGCAGAAAAAAAAATTTTAAGTAACAAATTATTTTCGTATTTCTACAGAATGATTAAAATATCTTTATTAAGATCACGAAAAAATCTGAACCCTATAGGAAATTTTTAAAAATATATGTCCCAAAAACAAAGAGTCTTATTTGTGGCATTTTACTCTTTCGAGCATGTCCTGGTACCCTTAAGTTGCGTTTCTCAAAAACTTTTGCCTATTGAAAAATTGTTTAGTTAATTGTGTATTGAAATCAAACTCTAAATCTTCATGAGTGTTGTTGGTAACGAATCACGCAGTTTTGAACAACGGTGTAGTGACGAGGACGACACTTGACTTAATTTCAACACATTTAGTTGCCCAATTAATAATCATTATAATAACTGATTAATACATATGATACTAGAAGAATTTTTGGTTACACCTCAACCTACCTTGATTGATTGAATTTTATATAAACGTAGCACCCTAAAACTACACGAGAACTATTGGCGTCGAACCTCATAATTTTGAACCATGTCTAAGCGAAGAGAGTGACGCTTGATCTGGCTTCCCAGTCTAAAAGTTCTACACCTCTCCAGCGTGAGGACCTTAGCAGATTTAACGTGAATCCATTCCTTTATACAATACAACGTGTATTTAGTAATATCAAGACTCAGACACACATTTTGACAAAAATATGTTTTATATCTGTATAAAACATAAATACAGTTGAACATCGTTCATCCGAACGTTTATTATCCAGAGCGTCAAATATCCGGACCAATTTTTTTTTGTCAACTACATGTACTGTATATGAATACGTTTTCGAACGGTGCAATGCTCAACAGTTGTTTCGCGTGAGGCCAAAAATGACGGGAAAGCCCAAGGTCAGGGATATTTGGGGAATTTCAATAGTGAGATTTGGTAAACATCTACGCGGAATATTAGATCAGTTTGTTTCCAAGTGAGGGGTGTATACGTGCACGTACTCAACTACTGCTACTCTAGAGAATTCAAGACCTTGCAGCGAAAAAACGGTGTACAATGGTACAGCGAAAAAAATTGATTATTTTCCACAGTAAAGGTAAAATTGTGACATTTTGCACCTATTTTGCTTTTTTTTCAAACACGTTTCCCAATGTAATTATTTTCAATATTCGTATAGTACCCGGTTTCATATACTGCATGAATCGCATTCGGTTTTCGGTTATCCGAAGAATCGCGTATCCGAATGGTGTCCGGTCCCCATTGATTCGGATAAACGACGTTCTACTGTAATACATTAAATAGCTTTTATTTGTGCATATTATGTTGAGACATAGCCATCCTGTGATGACCATGTCTTGCCGGTTCCGCGTAAGCTAGAGGTGTGGGATTATCAAAATGAAGAGACATAATTCTTAATACAACTTTTATTAAGAGTAACTTATAATACTTAAGTTCTAATTTGACAAATTTAATTAGAGTGAGAGTCAAGCCCAAATTAAATCACGTATTTAAGTCAGATCACGCAACTAGATCCTCTATCTCAATTATCCTAAATAATCCTGTTTATCTAATTACTTATATCTAATATTACCTTTTTCAGTTCTGGTCCCTTGACCTAGAGAATATTATCTATAAACTTTATATATGAAGATTCTTGATCCGCAAGGTAGCTAATTCTTGATCCTCAAGATTCCACACTAAGCTTTGTCACTCTATCGATCAGAATAATTCCACAATACAATCTCTGAGCCTGCTACGCTATATCTAGGTTTACCACGATATATCTAAGCTTTCCACGCTATCCTTTTATAGTATATCTCATTTACATATTATGATTGTTTATCTTCTTGGTATTGGGTTGGAAAAGTTTTGCCATTAATCGTGGCCGTCAAAGAACATAGGAGTCATGTTAATCAGAAAGACGCGAGAGACGTCACAATGTGTATTATCGCCAAAAAAATCTGTTTTGCGTGATTTGCGCCAAGCACGCCAAATAGTACGGAAATTATATTCTAGAGAGATGCATTAATGTTCTAAACTTAGTTTTTTGAAACAAATTGCAGACGTTTAAAAAAAAATAGCTCAAAATATCATCTTCGTCACGACGGAACGGCCCAAAATTATGAGATCCTTTGCCAATAATCCTCGTGTTCTTATTATTATAATTGGGCATTTTGTTTTGTTTTACTTTTTTCTCATCAAAAAAATAAATTAATTAATAATGAATAGTACATTATACATATATATACAAAACTTGAATATTATATAGATATAAAACATGTTTCTGACGAGTCTTCCCGTTGGCTTGGTGTAGAAGTTTGGAGAAAGGACGCAAGTTTAGGTGTCGCTTTCGTCACTTGACCGAAGTTCATCGCCAATGGTCGTCGTATTGCTTCAAAGAAACGTTAATTAAAATCAAACAATAGAACTCTTTTG
The DNA here is from genome assembly GCA_019973955.1 of Trichonephila inaurata madagascariensis. Classification (NCBI taxonomy): domain Eukaryota; kingdom Metazoa; phylum Arthropoda; class Arachnida; order Araneae; family Nephilidae; genus Trichonephila; species Trichonephila inaurata. The sequence continues at coordinate 137,430 of BMAV01022469.1, forward strand.
TCAATGGATATTTTGATACTGAATTTCTGTAAGGGAATTAATTAATCACCTTTTACTTTTATAAATTCCACATCAAGTGTCGAGTTATAACAACATGTTAAAAGATTCGCGTAAAGAACGAGGAAAAAATCTCAAATGAAAGTTAGTATTTCATAATTTCTGATTATTTCAAGTGGATTTAATGAAAGCAAAACTGAGAAAAAATTTACTGCTTTTTTTTATTAAAAATAAAGCAAGTCAGTAAAAATTTCACACACGTAGCAATTTTTCAGAACATATTTAAAACTCGAATCGTTGTTTTTGATCATTCACTTAAAGTTAGATTTATTTCAGTTTTAAGAAAACGTTAAATTTGAATAGATACTGAGAAAAGTAAAAATATATTACTTATGTTATTAACATGAGAATTACTGATAAGGTTTAGGCATAAATTTAGGTTTATGAATGAATCTAATAATGAAATATTTTCTCATTCGCTCCAATTTATATTTTATAGTAACCAAGCTTTAATTTTAAAAAACTAAATGACATATTTAGGTTCTTTTATATTTAAAAAAAAAACATGAACACATGTGTTCCTTAATAAAACAGATATTTCAAAACCTATATGCTTCACTGAATTCTTTCCAAACACAAATCGCTTATGGATATTTTAATCTGAAATATTGCACTGTTTTCAATAAATAAAATAGATCAGACAAACCCCTATTTATTTCTTCCTATGCAGTAGTCCGATTTAATTTATCAAATCATTCTAAATGACATCCCAGGGTTCAAAAACCCACAATGAACAATTCCATTTTTATTTTTTTCATTTTCAAAATACACATAAAAAGAAGTCCGTGGAATTTTAACAGCTTCGACATTCTTATCCGATGATCTTTAAAAAAATAATAAAAAAATACACCTGCATTCTTCATAATTTATTAGAACCATACTGGGGCCCAATAAAAAATGCATCCGCTTATAGTTATTTGGCCTTCGTGCCTTTAAAGAACGGTCTGTTATGGTCTATTGTAAAGGGAGAAATCTTTAAGGAAATCACGCCTGTTAAACGGTTTATCTAATAAATATATCTGAAAAGAGTCGAACATATATACGAAATTCTATGTGTTCCGGTGTCAAGGTAATCTAAGGACAGTTCATGTCAGGCTTTTATTCTCCGATTTGCACTGTTTTCAAAACAATTTCTACCGCCAACGCAAGGCTGAGCCACTGCGCAGGCGCGGTCGTCATGACAACCGTCCGCGACCGGCGTGGTAGATCCATATAAATATCCTGTGGAGATTAGAAAACCTTACATTCTGGGAGCTGTACTGAGATTTGTGTGCCGTTCCACTATACAGATCTGGTCAACACTTGGGAAAAAAATTTACACCATCCAATGAGCAATTGAACAGAAGGACTAATCATTTCGAATCGACTTGCTTGTATTTGTAGAAATTTGTTCTATAATTGACGTAAAAGATGTCTAATCTTAAGGTAAGTAAATTATTATTTTTAAAAAAATAAATTTAGGGTATTTAAAAGGTAGACGAAAAAATCGATGGATATATTTCTTCAAAAAAAATTAGTTAAGATAGAGAAATTTGAAGAGTTGGGCTTTTTCATTCAACTTGTTGCATGTTTAGAGAAAACTTTTAAATAATCAGTACTATTTACCAGAATTCGTTTCAAATCGACCTAGTATAATTTACAGACGAAGTATTTTTTACAGTTGCTTAGTCAATTATATTTTAGGAAAAAAATTTAGGTCTTTATTTTTTCAACGTTATTTTGAAATTCATTGTAAGAAATACCTTTAAAAAGCTTATTATCCTGTTTTTTTATTAAATGAAATATATACATATTCTATATGAAATTAAAAATTTTGTTTGTTATAAGTACTATACTTAATTTACAAAATTACTAGACTGACATTTTTTTTTAACTTTCGTTAAAAATAAAATGCACTAAAATTATGCTCTTATTTTAAGTTTTATTGATTTGAAGACTAACGGTATTTTTGAAAAGGAAAAATAATGAAATATACATCTGTATTTTTTTTAGCGAAAACATACATAAGCTGTGTTTAAGCTAACTGTATATTACGTTCAAATAATAAATTAGTTTTGAATAGCTCGAGTTTTAAATTGAAATTAGCTTAATTCTTTTTAGCTTAGAAATTATAAGTATTCTATAATTTTACATAGTTATTCCATTATTTGTATCTTTTTAAATCTGTATTAGTATTTGAAAATTCTTTTTTTAAGCAAAAGAGCTACTTAAAATTTTTGGAATTTATTTAAAAACTATGTTATTTTTAAAAATTTTAACTATTAGTAGGAAGCAGTAATCCATATCCATATAAAATAAAATCAATAAATTTATTTAAATATAAGGAAAAATCTCTTTAATTATATTGAATTATTGTTAGGCTACTCTAGTTTTTTTTGTGCGTGTGTGTGTGTATGTAATAATGAAATTAGAGTCAACTTAAGCAACCAATAAGCAGTCCATATTTCTAAGTTAATTTTGTTTCATTCGTTAATCAAATAATTTTATATCTATATATAATCAATTATTAATAATATTAATTATAATTTTATCTAATATAATGGAATACAATTTTATACGTTTCAAATTTTAAGAAAAAAATTGTAGTGGGCAAGTTAGATTTAAATCCTTAAAAAAAGCATAGGTAAAGAAAATATAAAAATGAGTAACAAACAAAACACAAAAATATCTATAAAAATGTCCCTTATATTAAAAAAATAACATAAAAAGAATTTTTAGAAAAAAAAAGTTTTTTTATGGATAAAAATAGGAATGGCTTTGTATTTTTCTTGATTCTATATTTACTGAAGAATATTGAAAAAGCTGAAAATTAATTCATATTTTGATACCAGTAAAATAAAGTGTCATGACAATTTTTGTGAACATTTTAACTAAACAAAAAAAAAATGTAAACATTTTTTATTATAATCTTAAGTTTTTTGTTCAGGTTGATATTTTTTATTCAAAAAATTAATAAGGTTTAAAATAAACTTTATAAAACAGCAAAATATTCATTAAAAATATGCCTAGAACAAAATTTAAATAATTAACTTTACTGAATATATGAAACGAACTTACTTTTTTTTTTAGTCGTTTTTCACCAATGAATGGATCGGTGCTTCTTATGGAAATCTAAAAAGAAAACATCAAATGAGATATAGGAGAAGATATTATTAAAATCTTAAATCTTTATAAACTAAACTTGTAACCATTAACTTCTTTTGAGATAAAACAGCTTTTTTTTAAGGCAAAAAAAGTTCTAAAATGAAATTTTCTTCCGAAAAACTGATTTTTATTGAAAAAAATTTTTAAAAAAACCCAATGGATCAAACTATTTTTAAACAAAATAATTTAATATCTTAAAGTAGTTATTTTTTTAGAAAAAAATGCGTGAGATATTAAATAACAGCAGACGATAAATTTTTACAAGTTGCGGATGCAAAATTGTGGAAATTCGAATAATGAATTTCAGTAAGAAAATTAAATGTATTTGTTATTTTATTGTTTTAATTTTATAAATTCATGCAAATATCAATAAATTCTTTTTAAAATAATAATTACGTAAAATGAAATTATGGCAATATGATGATATTCTAAGTAGTCTGAACTATGACCTTCGAAATTTAACGTTTTTATAACATTTTTCGCTAGAAAACTATTACTTTTTCCGGTGAATTTTATTTTCCCCAAAAAAGTCAATTTTCTGAATAACAAGTAGGCATTCTATTGTACTATGCAGGGTCAGATGAATTTTTTTTTTTTTTGGTAAATTTTGCTTTATATTTAGAATACATATTTGTGTAAATTATTTTCCCAAAAAATGTCACATTTATTATCTTGGCATGTTTTTTTCGCGCATTTTCGAATTTCTTTCTAAACATTTTATAGGTATGGACATGAAATTGTAAAATTACTTCCGCCTGAATTTTCAGCAGAGAACAGAATCCATTCAGCTAGCTTTTATTTTCAAGCTTTGCATTCTCGAAATAAATATTGGTTTTGAATTCGAAAACTGATTATTTTTATCAAAATAATCATTTTTTAAATGATTTTTTTTCTTACACTTATGGAGGTTTTTTATATTTAGTAAATTTCTCATTTTTAGAATATGGTTAAAACTAAACAATAACGGTGAAATTATCAATTCATTTATGAAAAAATAATTATAATTTTATACCTTTAGAATAAACTTATTAGGAATTTATGTCTAAATAGAACTATTTTTTATATAATGAACTTAAAAGTCAATGTTCTCATTGTTAATGTGTAGAAGTTAATCGTTATCTTAAAAAAAGGAACTTTTATACTTTTTGTGTATCAAATGATTTCTTTCAATTTTTCCTCAAAATATATTTTACTATCGCGTTAATTTACATTAAATATATTGATGTATTTTAAATACATTTAAGTCATTAAATTAGTTAAATCAAACGAAAAATTATAAATCAATGACTTGAATCGAAGTGAAGCAAACTATTTGGTTTTTAATTTTTTTAAAGAATTAAATCAAATAAGAATCAAGTAATTTGACTTTTATTTAGCGTATTGACTAGGATTACCAGAAATAAGTATTTTTATTCAATATAAGTACTTTTTTTTTTGTTTTAAAAGTATAACGCATTCATTATAATTTTTATTTCCAAAATACGTTTTTCATTTTAATAAATATCTTAAATAGTGTGTAAAACTATATAAAATAAAGTAACAAGCATATTTTTTACTAATATTTTTTTTTATTTAATGTATTTAGCCAAATGAAAAATATCAATGGTTTCAAAACAAAAACAAAATACTCCTTCATTAAATAAATATAAATCAAAAGTATTAAAAATCTTTCTAATATAAAAACATCATCTCACCCTTGAGTTTAACGTAAGGTTTTAAAAGAATATGATAATCATTTTTATTCAAAAATCGATAGAGCTTGAAGAATCGATAGTGGAAAAAACAGCACATTAAATATTTTTAATATCCAACTACTATAAATTAGCTTCAATGATCAGTAAATATGATTGAAAATTGTATTATGTAATACTAAAAAGGGCTCCAAAATTTATATAAAAATATCTTTTAGTTAAAAATGGATTTATAACAGAACTTTGAAATAATCTATTACATATTAAATTTTTATTTTAATTATTTAAAAACCATTATGCCAAAACGAAATATATATATATTTGTATTATGCGAAATAAGTTTGAAATTATATAACCCGAAGAAAAAATTTGTATTCCCATGAAATTTCATTATTTCAGATAATTCCATTTATATAAAATATTCCATCTAAAACAAACGTAATCCCATACCAAATGATTTTTTTTATTATTTAATTAATGTAGAAACATTTTAAATAAAATCCATTCCAACCAAAATAATTTTTTATTATTCATTGTATAAGTTCAATTAAATTCTGTTTCCGCGTTCTATTTAAATACTTTACTTCTATTCGAGTTTTTAATCCAAAAAATTGCGTAATTCAGTATCCCGTGTATTTTAAATTTCTTATGAATTTTATTATAAAACACATAAAAAAAATGCTGGTTAAGAATTTAGTTTCATTTCAATTATAAGGTAATAACAAAAATAATCCTTTAAAATTAAGGGAAGATTTATTTTATTTTAATTCTTATTATTGTAAAGTTGTGTTATCTTGATTTAAAATTCATTTCCCGAGTACACACAACCTCATTTATAATTTATTACCAGCGAAAAATAGTTTATGATTAAAAATTAAATTGCGTTATGTAATCGTAAGAGTTATATAATTGAAATTTCAGCTAATGTTTTAGTGATATTTAAATTTTAAAATGCATCGTAGATAGATTTAATTTTAATAAATGGCAAAATAGGAATAGTGAATGATACACAATGAAATAAGGAAGAAAGAATGTTTTAGGAAATAAATGAAATAACAGATCGATCGAAGAAATATTCTTACTGAAATTTAATTAAATAAATAGGAACAAATAGCAATAAAAAGTGGTTTTCTGAAAATAATACGTAGAATATTTATTTGTTTTAACTTGAATACAAAGAAATTAAATTTTAGTAAAAAAAAAATATTTATTTCACATGTATTGGGAGGAAAGAAAATAATTTTATAGTGTTATGTTTCCCTTTTAAATTGAAATTAACTGCAAAAAAATTGATGCACAAGATACTCTTTAATATAATTCGCTTGAATAGATATGAAGATAAGAAAAATACGGAATTAATTAGAAAATGCCATCCAAGTATAAAATGTAAAAATTAAAAATAAAATATTCGAAATAATGAAGTAATTCGATGCGTACAAAAATCTCGATTTTTTAACCAGATTATTTTTTTACCTTCAGGGAAACAGCGAGTTGAGATTTAAAGAAAACTAGCGACTTGCATTCTATATTTCAACAAAAAATGAGATAGGATACTAATTAAATTATATTTAAATGTTTGTTTTTCGATGTTAAAAGGAAAAATAACGTTAATATTTCATTTACTTGTGTTTATTTTTAAAATTTGTACTCAGTTTTGGAGAAATGTTTTATTATTTGTGTCATATATTATTTAAAAACGATAATGTTATTATTTCAAAATTATATTTATTTAAAAAAGTTTTCGTCTTATCTAATTAAATTTTCTCAGCAAAAAATTATTTTTATTAAAAGAAATTATAATATCTAATGTTGCTATAAAAAAAAAACATTGATGTTCAAAATTGCAAATTACTGTCCTGTTTACGATTAAGACTAATAACATATTTGCGTTTTCTTTCTAACTAGAATCTAAATATTTTATGTAATTACAAAATTGCTTACATGCAAGAGAATGCAAGCTTCAACTTGCATTCTCTTTCAATCTCTCTTTCTCAATCTTTCTCTTTCAACCTCCCTTTCTCAATATTTCTATCAATCTTTCACTCTCTCTCTCAATATTTCTATCAATCTTTCACTCTCTCTCTCAAAATTTCTCTCAATCTTTCACTCTCTCTCAAATTTCTCTCAATCTTTCACTCTTGCTCTCAATATTTTAATCTCTCTCTCTCTCTCTCAATATTTATTTCAACCTTTTCTCTATCACTCACTCAATCTCGAATACCACTAAATTATATTAGTTCAAAAGAGGATACTGAACTAGTTTTCAATATATTTTAAGAATTTAACAAGTTTTCTAATGCAACATTTCATTAAACTAAATCCCATCGAAAGGTTTTTGAAGAAATTAAAATTGAAGCAATAAAAAAGGAAATATGTAAATTATTATAAATAAAGGTTGAGAAATATGACTTCAAAAAACCTCTAAAGGTTTTAATAAATATGTTTATAAACTATATACTAGAGTTACACTCAGATTAATTAGTTTGATTGTGTAAGAATGCAAACATATCTGAAATTTTATAGTCGCTTTAGTTTTGTTTCAATGTTTTTAAATATTTTGAATAAAAAAAATTGTTTAACTTTCAGTCGTCTTATATATATATATGTTACAATTAAATCATAACTCAGTTATTTCACAGATACGAAGATATTTCATGTAACAACTGACCAAATCAAATTTAAAAAAACAAGTAAATTCCTTTATAAATTAATTAAAGATAAATAGTTCAAGTCTCTCAAGAAATTCGTTTCATAGAACAGATAAATTAGTTAATTAACAGTAAAGAAAAACAGTATATAATACAAAACTCTTTCTATATATAAATTAGTTAAACATTAACAAAAATTTACAGAAAACAATGTAGACAGTAATGTGGTTATATTTAAATTTTTACAACTTATAATTATATAAATTACCAGAACATCTATTCTTTTTATAAAAAGCACTTACGCTGCTTAAGGAATATTAAAAAGAATTTTTACCCCAAACACCAAACATGTATAGCGCAAATGTTTAGTACTTAAACAATTAGACACAATCGTATAACATTATAAATTAATTGTAATAAAACCACACAGAATCCAATATTTTTTTATATATTATTTAACTGACGTTATTACGTAGTTCTTCAAATACCTAGTTATTATAAGAAAAAAACTCCAAAAAACGGATCCATGCTTTAATTGTAATATATATAGTATTTCTTTCTCTTGCAAACTCTTGCAGAATGATAACCCTATTTGCTTAATTTATCAACAAAACAATTAGAATTAATATGCGATTAAGGTACTACAACCAATGTATTTAATTTCCAAATTTTATTTAGTTTTTATCTACTTCTCACTGTGAAACAACATGAGGGCTATTGGTGACGTGGACCTCGTAATTTTGATCCTCGGTCAAGTGACGAGGATGACACCTGAGCTTGTATGTCCTCTCCAAACTACCACACCACACCCACAGGAGGACTGTGATCTTGACAGATTTAACGTGCCTCATCTCCCTCCTCTACCTAGCGGATCTTCGGT
>BMAV01022469.1:145949-186012 GCA_019973955.1 Trichonephila inaurata madagascariensis
AGCCTCGACAAATTTAACGTACATCTATACGGTTTAATTTTTCGATTATGGAATGTCACTATTGCAATAGTATATTGGCACTAGTACATTAAAGTTTCTGTTAAACATTAAATCAAATATTAACAAAAAATTGTACTACAAAAAAGCTCTCATCATTAAGAATATTATCAAAAACACTTATCGAAACAATAAACGTCACATAAAAATATTACAAAAGTAAGTAATACATTATTAGGAAAACATATTAAGGATAAGCATAATCAAAAATGTAAAACGTCCTTTTCCGTGTCTGTGCCATCTATTTTCTGTGAAAAAATTCTCGAAACTGTTAATAGAAATTCCTACTTCAATATCTTTACCAACGCATTAATTAAACAAAAGGAAGTAATTCTTAAAATAATAATAATAATTTTTAAAACAATAATTTTTTTTCGGAAGAAACACACACACACTACTTTACGATAATCTTTTTAGAACGTGTTTTTAAATCAAACATGTTCTAAAAAGATTATCGTACAGTTTCTCTTCCAAAAATAAAACTCGTTTTAAAATGACCCAAATTAAATTCACATCATGCATAGTTTCCGTATTCAAATAGAAATAATATAAAACAAAATAGTAAATATTCATTCATTATAAGAATTTTTAAATTTAAAGTAGTTTTTATATTTTTATTTAGTTGCACAGCAACATAATCTACTACAAATCGATTATATTTCTAGGTGAAAAAAGAATTGAGTATTGGGGATTCAATCAATATATTTGATGAGGGGTTTGTGAGAATCAAAACGTTTCTCTTTAATTACAGCTCTCTAATCTTACCAGACGCAACACGTTTGCATGTATTGATTGCGAATAAGTCCGTTTGACCCATAACTATGGCAACGATCATTTACAATTCAAGATGGTTGAATAACATTTCTCCACATACACGAAACAGATTTCCAATGGTAACCACTGCAATTCGTCAAATTCGGAGAAGTCTCTAGTACGGAACAGAACGACAAAGGGAAAAAAAATCCCCAAAACTGTTCTGTATTGAACGAAGGGGGGAAAACCCGTAACTATCATTAGTTTAACTGCTCTTGAAAAACCTGAAACAGAGACAAGAGGAAAACCTAACGGATAATTAAATGGGCTAATAGATAAATGGAAAGAAGCTTAAAACATCAAATTCTGTTGAATTAAAACTCTTAGCGTGTTCTTCTATTTTTTTAAAATAAAATACTTTTGTAACTTTTTTTTACTGCTCATTTTTATTTAGTACTAATCATTAATCACCCGCTTCACTTCATGATGATTATGTTGTTTCTCATGCCACCTGATCTCGACTGCATCAGATACAGGCCAATGAAATTCATCATGGTAGGGAGCTAGATGTACGCCTGTCGTTGGCCGTAGCCTTGAGCACCATTCAAGTGACAGTACGATTTAGATCGGTTCCACTCCAATTTTGGGGGAGAACACCCAAATGGAGTCAGGGCCTCCCACCCCTCTTCCACTTCCAGCAACTTCACGAGAGGACTTTCGGCTCGACGACTATTTATTACGACAGACTATGAACAGACATTATTATAAAAAAATGTTAAATTTGTTTGGTTGAATCAATTTACTATCAAGCAAGATATAAGCCGAGGGAGCAGGCAAATTAATTAACTATCCTAAATTCCTAAAACAAACAATTAAGCTCTTAACTGAGTGCGATCCAACGAAACAGCATTCGCTAGGTCTAGCTCGGGTCAACTTGATATTCCGGTCTAGAGCTTCTTATAAAGAGCACCAAGGCTTCCGATAGTAACTTCAGGAATCTTATTATAATAGCAGCCTAACGACCGACTCTAACACTTTGCAAGGCTTTAAATAGTACTCAAATTAGCATAAAATCGAATTCTCTTTACGGAAGGTGGTTTTAAATTCAAACAACAGTTAAAGTATTTTTCCCTAAGAGGATTTATAGAATGAGGCGAATAGGATCCGTGACAAAGTGACAAGGACGACATCTGAGCTGGCAACTCTTCTCCGAATTTCCACAAAGTACCAAAGGAATGACTTTGAACCACAATAGATTTAACGTGCATCAGCCCCTCTACTCGGCGGGTCTTCAGTGGCACTTCGGTTCGAGTTCATGACACACCAGCCACTTATCTCTGACCATAACCACTAGGCTTCAGTGGTCGAAATCACTCAGTGACATCCCTCGTCAATTGAATGTGATCCCAATTTACGATGTGTATATCGTTAATAAGCTTCCTCGCTTCGTTCAGGTAATGTTTTATGCATATAATATATAATAAACTCTTAATTCCTTCTTTTATAAAATACTCTTTCAGGATTTTTAGTTGAAATGAATGGGATCCTTTTCATACACTTGAGATATTTCTCATTCTTTTAAAGTATATAAATTTAAAAATGAATAGATACTAAAAAATAAGGGGGAGGGGCTGCTTTACCTAACACCTTTTAAAGGGTATCATAAGTTTTTTCTTTATACGAATTTCTTGCTATAACCCAATTCACAAGTCCAGATCGTATTCATTTAATAATAAAATTATACAGAATTTTAAAACTGTAGCTTTAACTAAATGTCAAATAGCTTTATTTACCAATGGAAGAGTCCATTTAAAAGGAGGGAAATTAGGAGATTAAATTCTCTCTCCCATATCTTTAATACAGAGGAAATCTGGCAGTCCCTCGCAAGCGAGCTCTTGGAGCGAGTGCGTTTGTTTCCAATTAAGCCGTCTAAATAGCAAAGAATTTTCATAAATGGGTAGGTAATCTCGAAAATGGAAACTGTGCAAATAGAATTATAGAAGAATTTATTTTTCGTCATTGCAGTCTCGATGGCTTTTTTTTTTTCGTTTTAAAGATTTTATAATATTCATTGCTTAACACTAAACATTGAGTTTTAAACAAAAGAAATTGTGATAGATTTTACCAAAGTAGGCGCCTTCGATTTTTATTATAATTTGAATTAAGTAAATGCGAAAAAAAAATGTTCGCAGTGAAATCTTTCTTGAACAAAATAGAGAAATTTTTGTGAGTTAAAAACTACTAGCTTTGAATACTGTGCTACCTAATACAGCAATAAAAGTGTCTTTCATTAAATATATCTTGAAAACAAGTAATATAAATTTTAAAAAAGTTTTTAAGTCGATTCCTACTTAGAGATCAACAGAGAAATATTTTATTTTAGCTACTTTTTATTAAATAGTTATAATTAATATAAATATGTATATACATAGGACATAAGCACAACATTAAGTGGTCATTCATTTTTATTCATTATCATTAAGGTATCGTATTGTCATTCAAAACACAATCATGTTTATAAAATTTCAGTTCAACTGAATGCTCTAAAACGAGAGAAAAAAAAAATCTTTCAAGTTTTGACACAAGTCGCCAAAAGGGTCGCCAAAAATGATGCCAAAGTGGTTGTATTTGTAACTCTTTGAATAATTAGTTTTAATCCACTAATTTTTATTTATAAAAATTAAATTATTGTATTGTCATCCAAAATATAATCCTGTATATAAAATTTCAGCTCCATTGAGCGCTTTAAAATGTATTTTATTAACGATTGAAACTTCCACCAAGATAATTAAATAAATATATAGAGAGAGTGTGTGAGCTAATAGTAATAATTGAAAAAAGAACATTTTTTGAAAAAGCTTAATATATTTTAGGTCTACTGAAATCAATTGAGTAAATAATAAGACTAAACTGTAAAAATGTTTTGATGTAAGAGATTTTGTCTAGCATCGCAATAGAACTAATGAATGAGCAAGAGAGTGAGAGTTCATTAACGTGTTACTATAAACCAACATGAAGGTTAGTGGCAACGGACCTCGTAATTTTTCAACCTCGGTCAAAGGACGAGTACCATCCCCCTTTCCAAACTACCTCACCACGCCAATGGGATGACTTTGATCCAAGACAGATTTAGCAAGCATCGTCTCCACTACAATTGTGGTCCTTCAGTAGCACCAGGAGATTCGAACCCACGGCACCCCGACCATGAGTTCTTAACCATGCAGTATAGTTAGTGGTGATAGTTCATGACATTTTAATCCACCTTCAGGAGAGGAGGAAGATCACATGATTCAATATTACACTTTACAAAGTTCCATTACACCTACGAGGAAACTTAAAAACCGAAATGAAATTAGTTTTCAAAATAATTTCTATGAAATTCAAAAGTGAAATTATTTTCTTAGGAAAGCAAGATCAATAAGTAATTGTCAAAAATATTTCTAATACCGTCAAGTGAGTGAATATTTACCTCGCACTTATCAGCTAATCCAGAGCTTTTGGCAACGGACCTCGTCATTTTCAGACATTACGTTCAAGTGACGAGGATGACACCTGAGCTGGCACCCTACGCCCTCTCCTAATGACCACACTACACCAACAGAAGAGCGTTTGAGTGCCTTACAGAATTAATAAACATCGCTCCCCTGCATGGACGAATACAGTCAAATCCAGAGATGAAATTCAGTATTAATCAATCAAGATCTTTTGATACACATACTAGAGAGAAAAATATTTATATCAGACATTCTCATGTAGTAAGAAATGAAACTTTGATAGAAATAATATACAGTCGGACCTCTATATAAAGAAGTCACTAGATCCCGGAATATGGAAATTTCGTTATATAGAGGTTCGTCTTTTAATATACTGTATATATAAACCACATAAAACAAATTTTAAATTCATAAACCCTATATATTAAAAAAAGTAATTATTCACACCCTTTTTTTTAAATTAATATATGCTTATTTTATGTATCTTACCCATCAAAAAAGAAAGAAAGAAAGAAAAACTTCAAGGAAAACAAGAAAAAAAAAATTTCGAATGTGTCACTGTATTTTCAGTATTAAGAAAATAATTTTATACTTAAATTAATGAATTTTTAGGACCTTTATAATTTATAAAGCATAAAAGTAATATTAAACATACATTATTTTATAATTAGGACAGGGGACAACTCCACTGAAGGGGAAAGAAGATATCGAAGATGTTTCTAGTGAACTAGACAATGGGGATTAAAGGTTGCACTTCTTGGATGAAATGTCCAGAACTCTATCTCTCTCGGCGAGTTAGGATCTAATAAAACCAGTTCAAGATTTATGACCACCATAAAATGTGTTACAGAGAGAATAACTAGAATTTTTTTCAGAAATACTTTAAAAATAGGGAGAACAAAGATTGAATCACAGAAGAAAAAGTTCGTTATACAGAAAATGCACTTCGATATAGAGAGGTTATTTTACGAAAAAAATTGTGAAATGTTCAAGGTTCCAGGAAAAAGTTCGTTTTGTAGAAAAATTCGCAATATAGAGGTTCGTTATATAGAAGTTCGACCGTAGTTTTTTCTTTTTAATTCCAGAATTTTGTAATGAAATTATGTTATATACAGTACTCCATTAAATAGCCAGGACAAACCTGTCAAAGGCACACATTTTTTAGCATTACAAATCAATTTTTTTTTAAGAATCAAGAATTACTTCGCCTTATTATAAACATTTCCCTTGTTAATATAATAAGCAACATAAATTACCTTAAGATCTTGAAAAAAGCTTCTTATTTTATTAGTTTTTAGCCAGTTACTGTTTGAGAAAAAAGTTTTAATTATGTATGTTGTAAGATTAAAAACTCGGTTGCTAGGGTACAGAGTATTTTTTTAAAATAATCCGCCATAAAAAATGAAAAATAGAAAACAAAAGAATGTGTGTGGCAAAATGAGATTAAAAATACTTGTGAAAAAATGTGAGTGCTACGGATTTTTTTGTAATGTGTAATTATATTTCCTTAAAAATGAATATCTTATTTGGTGTTAATGTGTATGCAATAATTTTTCTTTAAAAAATTTCTAAAATCAATGAATGAATGAATATAAAATTTTAGTAATTATCAAACATTTTCTGTAATGATTTTACTAAACACAACTCTTTTAAAACTTTGAAAATAAAGAGAAATCTTTCCAGGTCTTCACCAAAATAATAAGCAAATTTTTAAAATTAGAAACAATAACTTCATTCCACATCTACAAGAATCTTAAGAAACGTAAAAAAAAACATTGAAATGTAACTGTAAATTTAAAAGTTTCTGAAAAAAAAAATGTAAAATTTATTTGCTTCTACACTCTAGAAATAATCTAACTTCATGGCTTTTAAACAGGAAATATATGTCAACATTCATTAAATAGACAGAAAATGGAAATATTTAAAAAGTTTGGAAAAATAGTTCTGAAAGAATTATGTCTCTAGAATGTAATCACATAACCAAAGAAGATTCTTCCGCGAAGAAAATATTTTCCAATATGCTAAACTAATTGGGTAGACTCATACAGAAATCTATGGAGGAGAAATTGGAGAACATTCTTCCCTATTTTAATTGGAGTGAGTATTATGTATGTTTAGATTATTAAATTCATTTTTGCACAACCTTTAAAGATATTATATTTGAAAATCTCTCCTTACTCTGTCTGTCATGAAAATTGTTTAGTATGTTGTGTTGAGGAAAAGAAGATGGCGAACTACGTCAGTTAGAGTGAGTCTCTCAAAAAACAGTCTCATTACAAGTCCGTAAATTCTAAAACTCGCTCTACTTTTTAACATAAATAAAATACGTTCGAAAGTATAGAATAATATCACACTTACTGGAAAACTGGTATTATTTATGATATACAGTCGAACATCTATATAACGAACCTCTATATTGTGAATTTTTCTATATAGCGAGCTCTTTTTCCCGAAACCTTGAACATTTCACGAATTTCTTCGTAAAATAACCTCTCTATAGCGAAATGGATTTCCTACATAACAAACTTTTTCGTTCGGGATTCAATTTTTGTTCTCCCCTTTTTTGTAAAGTATTTCTGAAAAAATTTCAAGTTATTCTCCCTTTAACACATTTTATGGTGGTCATAAATCTTGAACTGGTTTTATTACATCCTAACTCGCCAAGAGCAATAGAGTTCTGGACATTTCATCCAAGAAGTGCAACCCTTAATCCCCATTGTCCAGTTCACTAGAAACATCTTCGATATCCTCTTTTTCCCTTAGTGGAGCTGTCCCCTGTCCTAATTATAAAATAATGTATGTTTAATATTACTTATATGCTTTAAATTATAAAATGTCCTAAAAATTCATTAATTTTAGTATAAAATTATTTTCTTAATATTGAAAATAATGACACATTCGATATTTTTTTTTCTTGTTTTCCTTGCAGTTTTTCTTTCTTTCTTTCTTTTTTGATGGGTAAGATATATAAAATAACCATATA
The DNA here is from genome assembly GCA_019973955.1 of Trichonephila inaurata madagascariensis. Lineage (NCBI taxonomy): Eukaryota > Metazoa > Arthropoda > Arachnida > Araneae > Nephilidae > Trichonephila > Trichonephila inaurata. Next base: position 153,237 of record BMAV01022469.1, read on the forward strand.
TTAATTTTAAAAGAGGTGTGAATAATTACTTTTTTTAACGTATAGTGTTTATGAATTTAAAATTTGTTTTATGTGGTTTATACAGTATATTAAAAGGCGAACCTCTAAATAATGAATTTTCCATATAATGAACTTTTTTCCAGGATTTAGCGACTTCTTTATATACAGATCCGACTGTATATATATATCATTGATATGTTGGGCTCATTTAAAATTCTACCAGATGGAAACTTTCTCTTGGTTAATCTGAAACCCTTTTAAACAAGTAATATAAAAAAAAATTTAAGTCAATTCCTACTTAAGTCCACAAAGAAAAATTCTATTTTACTTACTTTTTATTAAATAATTACAATTAATATAAATATGAATATTCATATAACAGAATCATGATATTAAGTGACAAAATAGAAAGAGATTTCTATTTTCCTTTCTATAAAGGGTGTTGGATTACTTTTGTTGTTGTTTGTTACTATTTATTCATTTAAATTTAATTAATGAATTAATATTTTTAAAAAACTGTATTAAATCAAGTGTCATTTCCTACAAGTTTAAAAAAGTGTATTTGAACTTGAGTGGATGAATAAAAAGCATTTTATTAATGATTGACAATTTGAACAAGATATATATAGAGAGAGAGAGAGAATGTGAACTTATAGTAGGAATTTTAAAAAAATTCTTACTAAATCATGCAAATGAAATCTAGCAAAATAAATATAATTAATTTAAAATTATATAAAAATTACGAGCATTCGAATGAGTGAGGGTTTTCATGTCGCACTCTAAAGCAACAATGCGGCTATTGGCGACTCTCTCCTAACTTCCCCAAGATCCCAACGTGAAGATTTTGAGCCATGTTAGACTGAACGTACATTAGCCCCTCTACACGTTGGGTCTTCAGCGACATTAAACTTTGAACCCGTGGCTCTATAAATCCGGCAGCGAGTTTGTGGCCATGACTAATAGGCTACCTCGACCACTACCTGTATTCAAAACAATTATACTTATGATTTTATTTTATTATTTTATTTACATCACATTTTTTGAAACAATATGAGGGCTTTTGGCAACGGATCTCGCAATTTCGAAACTCAATCAAATGACAAAGAAGCATTTCCACAGGTAGCACCTCTTCTCCAAGCACCCACACCCTGCCTCTAACGGGACTTTGAGCTGATACAGATTTAATGTTAAGTTAGCTGTTCTGCACGACAGGTCTTCAGTGGCGTCATAACTAGACAATGCCCACAATTATACCTATGAATGAAGCGAATTAAATACAGCAATATATATATACAGTCGGACCCCTATTTAACGAATTTATCGGGATCGAACATTTTGTTCATTAATTCGGGGCTATTCGTTATAACCGGGTCCAAAACAAAATACAAATTTTTGCTCCTATCTTTTACAAATTCTATAATACACAACTAGAGAAAAAAAATATCCATAGTTAGAAACTACACATTTTTTATTCAACAATTAAAAATACTGTTAGTGAAAATTATTACGCATCAGTAAATTAGAAATTTTGAAATACTGTCAAATAAATGTTTGATAATCTCTTTTCCTGACTCGAAAGAGTTCTCTTTCGACTCTATTCGAAGAAAATTCTGCGTTATTTACATCCCGCTTCATGAGGTATGTTTTCACAGCTTCCAAACAACGTAAAACATTAAAAGAATGTAACAGTTTTGAAAAAAAGTTTCATTATCAATTTCTACATCAGAATCACTATTTATCAACAATTTTCTCAACTTCAGTGTTGCACAGTTAGGCAGTACGTCATCAAATGTAACGTAATCGTTTAAATCTTAAATATCCCCTGCGTTGTGGAGTGGGTTGATATAAGAAAGGAATTTCCTATCCTATTCAAACCCCCCACGATAGATTACACTCATGACTCATCTGCACCTGTTAAGTCTAATAATTCTAATAGCACCCTTTCCCATCGAAATTTGCTGCGAACAGAAAGTATGTATGTATGTATGTATGTGTATGTGTGTATATGTATATATATATATTCTGGACAAAAAGGAAATATTTGAAAAAAAAATATTTTTCAAATATACCTAATCGAAAAAAATTTCCTGGTGTTGAAGTAATTCGTTAATTCGAGATTAATTATTCGTCAAATAGGGGTTTTGCCTTCTTTTTACTCGGGGACAAGTTCGTTAAATCGCGAAATTCATAAGTAAGGGTTCGTGAAATCGGGGTCCGGACTGTATACATATTTTCAGCAATGTGGATAACTATAAGCTAGCTGCTTAAAAAGAAAGCCATTACTGGTTTGGAAGAAAAAGACTGTGTTTTAGTATGTTTCGTATGTAATATATGGAAAGGAGAAGATGAATATACACTTCATATCAATCATTTCACCGTCACTAGACTGACTACGTTAGGATTTACCTGGTTTTCTCCTTGTATTACGCAAACACAGAAAAATTGTATAAGACATTTTCTTTCCTGTCCTGCGAACTTTCTTCAATGATTGAAGTCAATTTCTTCCCCCATCGCCTCTTAACAATAAAAGATGACAAAATGTGACATAATTTTTTTTAAAAAATGTTGTTTGTACGAAATTGAATAGATAATAAAATGTAATTGTTAAACCAAAATGACACTTAATGCTCCCTCAAAAATAATCTTCGTCAATTTCTTTCGTTCTCTTCGAGTTGAGAGTATTAGGCAAGCATTAATCAATCTTTCTAAAGAATATTCTGTATATTATTTCTTGGCTTCCTTTATTTTTTTTTTCTTCAGAAGAATTGGAAAGGATTCCAGAATGAACCAAAAGAAAGCTGAGCACGACTATAATTAAATGTCAAATGCAAACAAAATCAACCCATTGGAAATCTTTAAGAAACGCAATTCTCAAACATCAAATAAAAATGACAAAATTGGTTACTTACGTATGTTACCGTCGACCTATTTTGCATCACCAATTCAAAAAAATATCGCAAATACTGCCATCTTATTACGTTCGATCATGCGAGGGAACGCTTTTCCACTATTGGCTTCATATCACGACATTTGACGACGTCTTTTGATTTCACGAAATTGGTCGATGGTATAATATGTAAATACCATAAATTATTTACCTTAATAGATTCTGCTTGATTGGTTTATTGTTTATTACAATCGCACTTATCCTAATGCCACACTAACAACAATATCAGTTTAAACAATGAGATTTCTTGGAGAATTTCATTGAGTGTGGGGATAATATTTTCCACCATCAACTGAAGATTTATTTATTGATTATTTATTAACCTTGCACGAAGAAGCTACACGAGGGCTTTTTCTTTGTTATCAAAGTCAAGTGATGAGGATGTTTCAAGAACTAGCGTGTTAGACTTCAAACTTTGACACCATGCCAACATGGGGACTTTCAGACTCCATGTTTGTAATGTGCACCAGCTCCACCCCTCGCAGAGGGAGGGGGCTTAAGTGGCATCAGGACTCGAATCCATGGCTCAGCAGAAAAAATACTGGTCACGCATTCACGACCAGGACAACTAAACTTCAGCGACCTCAAATAAAATCCACTTTTTTTATTAAGATTCTGATGTTAAATTTACATAACAATAGCAGAATACAATAACAGCTTTTCAATAATAAAATTGTTGATTAACGATAAACTCTAAAAGCTTTATTGAAACTGTGACATTTTTCAAAAAAAGCTTCTCGTAACATTTTTAATCTTTAAGCAACTCGAAGGCTTTAATGTTTAAAAACTTAAACTGGTTATATTCACACCACCCGAAGGGTTTTATAATAATAAATAATGTACATTAACAATTTATATTCATTTGTAATTCAAATAACTGAATAGATAAACACATTAAAACAGAATGTTATTTGAAAGAACATTATTTTTAATCATAAAACTCTGAAAGGAATTCAAAACCCGTCGAAAAATCCCTTCATAAAGAGTCTTTTGAATGATAAATTAACAAGTGAGTCTTAATAAGGCCCATAAATGCAAAGATCTTCATCGAAATAGTTAAAAGTCTCCTTTTCAATATTTAATGAGTCATTTCAGTCGACTCTTAGAGAATTTTCGAACATCAACTTATCCAAAGAAATCTTTTAAGAAGCTGCTTAGAAATCTTGAAGGCATCCCTCCTCCGCTTACGCAACAGGTAGATCACGGAATACCTGTGTCTGGTCGCCATGACAACGGGTAATTGATGAATCCGTGGAGTTATAAGATGAGACGAGATACATTTCTGAAGAGGATTTATTTCCCATTCTTCACCGAGCGATACAAAAGATTGCAAACGGAATGAATTGAAAATCTTACTTTTTGTATCAAGATTTTGTTTCCATTATTCGAGAGTCGAGTGGAAAATTCAGATCTTTTGAAATGTCAATAGATAATACATTCTTATTTGAATGTTGGTTTTATGAAGTAGCTAATCATTTTTCCGGAACTCATTTTTTTTCATTCATTATAGAACTAGAGAATTGTTGTGAGAATTAACTTTTCTTAGAGGTTGAAGGAAAGGAGAGTGTCTAAATTACAATTAATGTAAAGTATTTTTTAAAATTTTGATTGAACCTATGTTTAATTAAACTAGCACTAAAAATAAATACTCAAATGCACACTAATTACAAAAGTAATTACTATTATGAGTGCTTCTTATTCATCGAAATCATGTGGACATGGTAACCTAGTTGTCAAGATAACGGACTCGTGGCCGGCGTGTTGCGAGTTCAAGCCCGGTACCGCTGAAGAACCGACGCGCAGAGAGGGCCGATGTACGTTAAATACGGCGATGCTCAACTATTGGTGTGGTGGGGAAGTTAGAAATCTGATATATTACATAGCATAAAAAATGATTTAATATAGTTCCTTGAGTAATAATTTGAGAAAAATAAATTCCAGATTTTCAATTCCATACAAATTTATTTCGAACAATTTCTGGAACTAAACCAACTGACTTAATCTACTAATTCTAATAATTAATGACAATACTTGTTTTATTTTGTATTCATAAAATGAAATAAAAATTAAAACTAATAAGTCTACAGACTTCGGAGAAAAGATTTTTAAACAAAGAGGTTACTTTAAAATAAAAGTCTTTTAGAGAGATTTTTGAAATTTTTTACTAAAATATATATAAAACTGATGGAAAAGATAAGGACTTTTCAATTGAATTGAACAATTGATAGAACATCGCGAAAACAATAGCGGTAATCCCTAGTATTGTTCTCAAAATGGTATGATCGTGTCTATTATTTCAAAGAAGAAAGAAAATTGGTTTCAGACCAAAAAAAGAAAAAAAAAGTTTATCTTCTAATCATTTAAAAAATAATGAAACATTAGACTGTTTAATTAAAAACGTAACATTCCCATTGAAGGTATACGGCTATTTGAAAACATTAATTAATTATCATTGTTTGAGAGATTTTGATTATTATATCTCCAGTATTGTTTTCTAGAACGTCTAAATAGTGGCTGTATATCTTTTTTTTACTTCTGAAAAACCCATTTCAACAGTTTCTGAGTTCTGTTAAGAGGAAATAAATTGTTCGGAGAAGATAAATAATTTACGAGTATGTTCGTTTAAGAAAAAACTTCAAAAAGCCAATTAAATTTACAAGTTTCTTTTATTCCGTAATCGGAAAATTTCCCAATATAGAATTTTAATAAAGAAGTTATATTTTGTGTCTTTGTGTGTAATCAGATCCTAAAATATAAGAAAAATCGTTATTTTAGTTGGTAAAAAATCACAAATGTGTGAAAAAATTAAGAACAACCATTTGTTGTAAAGAAAATTCTTCGTATAAATTCGTTTCAATTAAATAATTGCCACTGAAGACCCATCATGTAAAGGGGCTGATGTATGTTTAATCTATTGACGCTTTAAGTCCTCCCGTTGGCGTGGTGTTGAAGTTTGGAGAGGGGTTTTCCAGCTCAGGTGTCGTCCTCGTCACTTGACCATGGCTCAAAACTATGAGATCCGTCACCAATAGCCCTCGTGTTGCTTTATAGCTCGACTGAAAATAAATCAAAGTAAAGTATAGTAAAATTACTGGCCCCATATCAGAAATTAAAATTGATAAGTAGAAAGAGGGAAATATAAATGTGTAAGAAAATAGATCACATTAATTAACTCATTGTTTATTAACATTGCCTCTAAATCAACAAGAAGGCTTTGGCGACGAGTCGAGTGATGACGACGCTAAATGAGCTGTAACCCTACTCTCCAAACTTGCACATCACCCCAACGCGGCGACTTTGAACCTCGACAAGTTTAATGTGTGTCAGTCCTTTTACACGGCAGGTCTCTATTGGCATCAGGATTCGAAAAATGGTCACGAAACAACGATGGTCACTTCGTGAGCATGACCATTTGGCTCCCTTGGCTGTAATAGATTATATCAGAATAAATTGTTAACATTGATGAAAATTATAACTTAGCATTTAATCCAAGCTAAACTGAAATGAATTCAAACTGGAATGAAATGAAGAGGACATGTTGCCAAAGATCGTTATTATTTTCGTTTTAAAATGAATAAATGAATATTCTGTTATGACATTAAATCCCTAACGAAATTATATAATTGTATAAATTACAACTTATAATATTAATTATTATAAATTATTCCTTATACTATTATTATAAATTATTTCTTATATTATTAATTATTATAAATTATTTCTTATATTATTAATTATTATTAATTATTTCTTATATTATTAATTATTATAAATCATTTCTTATATTATTTTAATTATTATATAAATCATTTCTCATATTATTAATTACTATAACTTGTATAAATTATAACTATATCTATCAACTCTTTTTTAATGCTGTTTTTATAAATATTTTAATCTGAATTTTAAAATTATTTTTTGTACCTTTATATTTTATAAGTAATAAATGTTTTTTTTTTCTATTGTGTATCTAAAATTCATCGCTTTAAGTCCTATAATCCGGTGCCGTGACATATATTTCTCTGGAGAGCAGTCAATCAAAAAAATACTAATTATTTTAAATTTAAAACAAAATCATTATAATTATATTTTATGATGCTTTGGAAATATTAATAACGCTGCGATATTTTCTCTACATTTATTACATTTTCTTCCGCAATAATTGTGTACAAATAATAAAATCATTGCCAATACAGGAGCGAAAATGTAATTTTAATTGTAGATGCATAAATCAAAGATTCTGAATATTTTTCTTTTTTTTTGTTTCTGTAGGACTTAACTTTTTCCTCGAAACACATCTAAACGAAAAAGGACTAGAATCCACAGCTTGCATAACTAATTTCCTTTAATTAGTTAGACATTTATCAGGTTAAAGATGTCATCCCGAATTTGAAAATAGTTGTAAAATTCGCTTGACAAATTTACTGACCTTTCAAAAAGTTCGAAATTTAACGACACCGTTTGATCTTTGCAGGAATTATTCACTAACGTATACACGTTCCGCACACGCTCCAACAAAGTTTTACAAAGAGACTTCTACTAGATAACGATTCAATTTATTTAAGTGCAGTTTGCTAATGAGTTTTGAAGTGTTTCTATAAGATTCTAATGCTAACATCTAATAGTTATATATATATATATATTAATTAGCATAATTAATTGCAGCAATTCTGTTATATGAATGACATATACTAGATAGAGAGAAATAGTGTATAAATCTATAGATTTTACGAGATTTAAGATTTTTAAAATTTTATTTAATCTAAAATTAATGTGTGTGTGTGGCAAGTAATACTCTATATTTTATATAAATAACAATAATGTATCACATTACATAAATCTGTAAAATCGACAAACAATTCTTGTTTAGTTTCGGACTATTTTCATACCATACCTAAAAAAAGTTCTAAAAGCTTTTTGTTTAAAATATCCGAGCACGTTCGGAGTACTTTTTGACAAAACAGCATATTTAAACATTACAAATGCTTTTTTAGGACTCATTAATAGTAAATACCAATATTTAAAATAAATTGCCAAAAATTCACAAAAATCTCAACTATATGTGAAATTTTAGCAATATTTTTATAAAACTTCAAAGCAATTAGAGAAAAAAGTGATAAATTTATATTAGTAAAAGTATCACCCAAACAAATTAGATACATTTATCTATAGAATATACTAAAATTTTAATGTTTTATTAAAATTTGAAAATTTTAGAGCTGATTGAGCAAACATTATAAAAAAAAGTCACATTCTTTATGAGACAATTTATTAAATAATAAGCCATAACTTAAAATGTATTCATACGATAAGAAATATTTTGGTACATTCTCTAGAAAGTAACACAAATATCAGGTTAAAAAAGTTTTAGAAAAATACATTCGTAATATTTTGAGTTATCAGTGAGTGAATGAATATTAACGTTGCAATGTTCAGCTACACGAGGGCTTTTGGTGACGGACCACGTAATTTTGAACCATGGTCAAGTGACGTGGACGACACCTGAGCTGGAAAATAAAACTTTCATAAAAATTAAACTAACATTTTTGATCAGTAGGTAAATGCTAAGAAGAGCGTAAGATATCTGAATCTAAAACAACTTCACCTTTAAACAACGCCCCGTTTCAGAAAAAAGTTGATAAATTTCTGCTATTCGTAATTACATCAATATATTAATTTTGTTAAAGAAATTTTGCAACTTTTAATTACGGGTCGTTCCTACACAAATTAAGAAACTCCTATTTTAAAAGCAAAACAAAATACTTAAATGGATTGAATAATTTATTTTCTACACCTTCCCAACCCCTTATTTTTTCTTTCTTTCCTCCTCGTGAAGCCAACTCATCACCATTCTTTTAGTCCTGTCAATTAGCCATTTTGCTGAGTCGTCCAGAAAGAGAGAGAACAGCGCGCATTCTCTTTTCTTCCACTTCCGTCATCAAAATCCATAATCTCTGCGGATTTGACATTTCGCCTTGTAACGCGCTCCCGTATTCTTTGGAGAGGGCGTTCCTGCGTTTGGTGCCCTTGCGAGTCAACATTAACGAAAACGTGTCTTCCTGTTTGCAAGGAATTGACAAAGGATTCGTCACTTTACCGTTACTTTTGATGAATAGTGCGTTTTGCGTGTCGATGAAAGCTCATGAAAAAAAATAATAAATGAATGAGTTTTATAAACGGTGAAAAGATGTAGTATTGACGTTTTGATGAACTGTGTCTCTTTTTTTCTAGCTGTTCGTAATAATTTGGTAAAATAGAGTGAAAATTCCCAATTCTTCTGATTGATAGAGAAATAATAACTGTTATCGTGGATTCTTAAGAAATATTTTTGACACTGAAAACAGCTCCTATGACACGAATTTCCAATTTGGAATCGCTTAAAGTTCGCATACATAGAATTCGAACATTGTAGAGCATTGGAAAACAAAAAGTGGTAAATTCGGAGTTGAGTTTAATGAAGTCCCCTTTAATGTAATAATTATTTATTAATTTAAGTTAGTATACAACTCATAAACAACACATATTATTAATAAAAATATTGTAAAAAGAACACAAACAGTTTTCCATGACGACCCCATTCTCTCCTTATCTGGCCTCTGCTGAAGATGTGTGGTCACTAGAGGGCACTCTTGCTGTTCGGAACAGTCAGTTGCTGTTACTAAAACAAGAGCGTTTACAATATTAATTTTCAAAAAAAAAAAATCCGTAATATGAAAATCGAACAAATTCTTCCAAAAATGCAAGCAAAAATAAATTAAATGAAAATCGAACAACAATTACGTTGTTTAATTATAATCCTACCTCTTCTTTCACTTTTAATTGGACAAGTAACCAACGTTTAAAGCGAGACAGTCCACTTAATTACATGCGTAAACATGGTTTCATTGATTTCAATGTGGACACATCTACACCTTTTAGCTGCATCACACTAATTGATTCTTTTAATCATGTTGAATTCCGGGAGGAATTATTGACCAGTACTCCCAAGCATAGCAGCCATCCAGAATTACTCAGACAACTGGCACTTGAAGTAATAAATGGCATTCCTGATCAAGCCTTGATTATTTACACAGATGGTAGTCGTTCGGATACGGGTAGAGCAGTGAGTGGTATTTTTAGTAACACTCCTGGAAATGATGTTAAAATCAGCATCAGAAATCCTGACCACTGTTCCGTCTTTAGATCGGAACTCATTGCTATTAGTGGTGCTCTCGATCATGCTCTAAATTCTTACAAGGACAGTATCTAGATCCTGACAGACAGCAGAAGCTCTATCCAGTATTTAAAGAATTGGCCAAAAATTATAGACAGTACTGGTCTAGATATTTTATCCAAATTAGTTAGGCTCGCGAGCGTGGTCAGAGGAAACAAGTATGTCTCCAGTGGATTCCATCACATGTGGGTGTGCCTGGGAACGAAGCTGCTGATGAGCTGGCTGGTAGGGGTTGTGATCTCTCTAACCCCAGCTCCACTGTTTTAACCCATTCGGAAATTCGTTCCTTCCAAAGAAATAAAATGAATTTGACTTGGCGAAACCCTCCTGCTCACCACTGGTACGCAGCTAAGAGTCCTGACCTTTCTATACAGTGCAGGAGTTCCAGGGCTCATCAGACGGCCTTGGCGCGTTTTAGAAGCGGTCGCCTGCGTAATATGACTTTTGTGCAGGGGGTAAAGTCTTTCTTTACCTGTCCCTGCTCTCTCCCTGCTTCTCCTGCTCATCTTCTGGACTGCTAGGGCATTTCCCTGCGACAGTTGTATGAACAGCAAGACCTGGTGTGTGACACTATTACGCAGAATGGTCAAATATACTTGGTGTAGGCTTTCCTGTTCCAAGGGGATTGGAAACAACAACAACAACATTATAATCCTCCTTTAGTAGAAATAGTTCTTCAAAAAGAAAAGTTGCTTTCCCAAAAAAGAATTATTCCAACTTTATTAATACCTTCGACTATTTTAAACGCGGTGGGTTTTTCATGATTTGCATTCAATTTTAAAAAGAAATAATTGTCGAAAAATCAGATGTAAAATGAAATAACTTGAAAATTAAAAACTATTTGTGGCAAGAACCATTTTTTGAACTGTAATTTCTGATAATTTTTATTTGTATAAACTCTATAGAGATACTCTATTTGTATAACTCTCAGTAGAACAGCATTTTTCAAACTGTGGGACGTGCCCCTCTAGAGGGCGTGATAACCCTACAAAGGGGGACCATGTATATCGAAAAGTCGAAAACAAAAATTATTTTAAAAAATTGTAATTTATTGAAAGGAAGCAAAAAAAATACATTGTGACATAATAAAAAATAAAATACACATTTACACTAATATAATACACTTATAAATGCATCAGTACTGCACAATGTGTTTCATAATTAATTTAACAGCACTATGTTGAACAAGTTTAATAATTCCCAGTGATCCTATGGGCATGTCATAAAATTATATACAAAATTTAATACTTATATTAATAATTTGTACCGTTTTTAATGTCATATTGTAGCTTTACCTCAAAGTATATTATTGATGAGTTTAATACATTGTTATTTTTTGTAAGGGGGCGCGATCAAAATTATGATTGAAAATTGGGTCGCAAGTATAGAAAGTTTGAGAAGCACTGCAGTAGCACATTAGACCTTGGACCTCATGGGCTGTCACGCCACTGAGTAAAGTTAAAATCTAATTAAGTGTTAGTTATTAGTGAAGTAATTTATCTAAAGCAGTTATAAATTAAATTTGTTTTTATTCATGTGTAAAATTGATAAAATAATGGATTTGATAAAATTAATTGAAAAAAAATAATCCTGCAGTTAGCTTCTATTAGATATTTAATTTTATAACCATCGTATATATAGTCGGACCTCTATATAGCGAAGTCGCTAAATCCCGGAAAAAAATTCGCTACATGGAAAATTCGTGATATAGAGGTTCATCTTTTAATATACTGTATAAACCACATAAAACATATTTTAAATTCATAAACACTATATATTTAAAAAAAAGTAATTATTCACACGTTTTTTAAAATTAATATATGTTTATTTTATAAAACTTACCCATAAAAAAAAGAATGAAAGAAAAACCGCAAGGAAAACAAGAAAAAATAATGTCGAATGTGTCACTGTATTTTTAATATTGAGAAAACAATTTCCTATTAAAATTAATGAATTCCAAGAACATTTTCTCTCTAATTTAAAGCATACAAGTAGTATAAACATACATTATTTTATAACTAGAACATGGAGACACTGGGACAACTCTACTGAGTGTGAAAGGGGTATCGAAGATGTTTCTAGTGAACTGGACAATCTGGGTTACAGGTTGCACTTCTTGGGTGAAACGTCCTGAACTCTATTGCTCTTGGCAAGTTAGGATCTAATAAATCTAGTTCAAGATTTATGACCAACATAAAATGTGTTAAAGAGAGAATAACTCGAAATTTTTTCAGAAATACTTTAAAAATAGGGAGAAAAAAAAATTAAATCACAAGAGAAAAAGTTCGTTATATAGAAAATGCACTTCGCTATTGGAAGGTTATTTTACGAAGAAAATCGTCAAATGTTCAAGATTCCAGGAAAAAGTTCGCTACATAGAAAAATTCACAATATAGAGGTTCGTTATATAGTGGTTCGACTGTATTGTATTAAAAATATTTAGAAGAATATCTTATAAGGATTAATTGAAAAAAAATTGTACTTACAATTTGCTTTTTTAAAAATAATAATTATAAGCAATTGTCTCTTTCTCCAAACATAACATGAATAGTTAGTGGCTGCCACCAAGTTGTTGATTCAATGATTGTTGAAAAGTTGTTAAATCCCCAAAAAATAAAATAAAAACCACTGTATCACACATACATGAGTATGAGAAACCTTATATAAATAAGGATATTATGTATCACATAAATATTAATAAATGGTGTTATGAAATACATAAAATAATTCACAAGTAAAACAAAAATTCTCTATCCGCCATGTATATAAATAATTTAAATTAATTCATATTTGATTCAAGTTCTCATGAATACGTAACCATGTTTCTACTGCAAAAATAATGAAAAATGTTACGATGAATTAATTATTTGCATTAAATTCTACAACATGTATATAGCATCAGCCTACCTGCAAATAAAAATAATTTATACTAACTCATAGCATAATATTCCAGCCTCTATAACCAGACTTTTACATTATTAAGTTATTTTTGTACGAAGTATTGTAAAAAGCAGCTTTTGTTCTATTATTTACACTTTATTTTTCCTAAACAGTAGAAAGTATTTGAAAACAGTTAAACTAAAGTTACTAATGAAATGAACTAGTTGAGAATAGTTTCATTTTAGAGGTCAGAAAATAGGTTTTAATCATCTAGTTAGCTTAACGTTTTTTTTTCACCCTTTGCATTTACATGAACAGTTTATACTAATATCCCGGAGGGTGTAGCACTAAATTTTTCTTAACACACTAATATCTCTTCTTCCCTGAAATTTTTTGGTATGTTATCATTTCTTTTCTTTACATTATTTATTCAATTTCAAACAAAACTTTGCTTTTATTTTATATTAAGTTACCTTTTTTTTCCTTCTATTATTTATTTATACGAAATTTTATAATAGTTTTACGTCTTTTATGAATTATACTGAATTTTTTACAGTGCATTTTGTGAATAATAGCCACTTCTCAAAATTTTTACTTCTGGACATCAACCAAAATTACCATTGCTTAAATCCTACAGGGTGTTAAGAAATGCAATCGAAGTCCTTGAAATAGTATACAATTTGAGGTTTTCGAACTGTCAGTTTAATAAAACAATGAAACAAATCAATTTAAAAAGTAATTTACAAATAAAATAACTTAATTTACAAGGTAAATTGTGAAAATGAAAAAATAAACTAAGATGTAACATGAATATATGATTTATGATATTGATACTTGATTGAAAAACTTCATTTATCGTCAATCAAATGTTATGTTCAATTAATTACCTATAAAACTTTATTTCCTAACGTTTTCATTTTCATATATAAGTTAATACAATGATAATCTGAAAATTAGACAATATACTTAGCATTAAATGTTCAGTTATTTAACTTCTGTTTTGAAGACTTGTTTGAAGACTTTTAAAAAAAACCACAAAGAAAAAAATTCAAAACAGAAAACTAGTGACAGTTTCTCCAAGAAAAATATGTTCTATACGGAAGGATGTAGACCTAACTTTAGTGGTTTTCCAGACTACTAAATTAATAGATTTCTTAAAAACATTAAGCAAGTGATCCGATCCTTACGACTATCTGAGTTATATTTAAAACCTGACATCTCTTGGCTGGTTAACTGATCCATAATTACACAACTACTGCATAATTTAACCACATTACGATTATAACTACATTTTAATATCGTAAAGAATTTAATAGGAAAAAATATATCACGCAGCCACACACCCCATTTAAAATTTTATTGTAAAAACTGTTTCAAGAAGGATGTATATATTAACCAATTTCATTTTATCTTTCCAGATCTCGATCTTTCTGACTGTCGCTTTGGCTTTCTTTTGCACTCCCGGATCGTCCGTCGAAAACGCCCCCAAAGGTGACCGAGGTGATGAAGTGACCTTGGACAGCATCACTACTACCGGTAAAAAGGATCTGGTTCGAGAGGCAAGCGGCTGGCAAAGGCCTGTCGCTACACAAACCTATTACCAAGGCCTGAACTATCCCACAGCCGGAAACAGTAAGGGGTGGTCTGGAGCTGGAGCTGGAGCCGGAGCTGGAGCTGGAGCTGGATACGATCGGTACCAACCAGGATACCAGGGAGGATATGTTGGCAATACCGGATATGGAACCAGCAATGCTAAACGAGGTGGATACTATATGCCCAGCTCAGGTGGCAGCTATCCAGGTGCGTTCCAGGGAGGCTACACTGGAAATCAAGGATATTACGGAGGACAAGGAGGATACCAGGGAGGTTACGTAGGAGGAAAAGGAGGCTATGTTGGAGGGCAAGGGGGTTATGTAGGAAATCAAGGCTACCCAGCTGCCCAACCTGGTTATGGAAACAACAAAGGGTGGTCTTCTGGTGGCTCAGGGTGGAGTGGAAATGTAGGTACAGGGGGAGGACGACCATGGTCTGGAGGTTATGGTGGTAACTACAAGGGAAGTAACCAGTACACCAAGGGTGGATATGGACAACAGAGTGGTGGATATGGACAGCAGAGTGGTGGTTATGGAAGTGGATGGTATGGAGGAAACCAGGTGAACCCTTCATCTGGAGGTTACAATTGGCCATCATCTGGATCATCTAGTGGCTATCGCGGTGACAAGGGCTACAGCGGATCTTATGGTTCTGGCAGTTATGGAAATCAACCCGGATACGTTTATGGAAGTGTCAATTATGGTGGCGGTTACGTCAGTCCAGGAATGAGCAAGGGAGGTCTCGGTAACCAAATTTATGGTTCGGGTTACGGCGGATCCTACACCGGACAAAAGGGGTGGTCGAGCAGTGGTGGTAGTAGTGGTGGTTACGGAAACATCAACACTATCCCTGGATCGCAAGGAGGTACTTGGGGAGGTAATACTTATGATAGGTATGGCACAGGTTACCAAGGCAACTACAAAGGGGGATCAAGCCCCAGAGTAAATAATGTATCTTCTAAGGGATGGCCAGGATCAAGGCCAGCCAACGTTAACTACTATCCCAACAACAAAGGATGGTATTAAGACTAAATCTGATTACTCGAATGAAGAAAATTTCCTTAAACCACCCCCTGATGAATTCGAAGCAACCATCGTCATTTTGAAGGCATCCCTGAAGCACATTTGTTGACCAAACTCTGTGAGCTTGAGAGCAGATGATATTCAGTACCGTCTTTAGTTTATATGTGATCATTCTTTTTTTTTTAATTGTGTATTTGTTTTTTGTGTATGTTTTATGTTTTCGTAGTGTTTTTTTTCTTTATAGAAGCCAGTAAAAAAGCTTGCTGAATCTATTTGTTATTAAAAATGTGCATGAATGCAAAATTTAACTGATGAAAGCCTAATATTACAATCAAATATTCTTTTATGAAAGATAACAAAATTTGATTCCTGTTCGATTTTTTTCCCCCTTTCTGATGAATTTTAGCTACATTATCAATGTTTTCATTTGTAGATGCAATGCTCTTCTTGAGTTATTGTACATTTCTTGTTTCGATCTTTTTGATTAATTAATAATTTTCTTCTTTTTATTTCTCTCCATGATTAATTTTGGAATTTATTTATTTAATGTATTAATTTTATCCTAAATTGTTTCTTTAAAAAAATATTTGATAAATGATGCATCTAAAGACAGCAAATATGAAACAATGGAAAAAACTTTTTTTAAAAAAAACCTTTAAAAATGAAAATTCTTTAAAAATTCTGCAAACTACCTGCAGAAGTTAAAATGTTATTCGAAAAATGTTTTCAATAATTTACAATCTTTATTCAGAATTTTAGAAAACTTTTTTCGGAACAAATGAAATGTATTTGACTGTTAATCTGTTTGCTAAATGTGTAAAATATTGAAATTTTCAGTAAAAAACCGCATGCATCAATAACATTTTGAACTATTTTAAATTAATAACCGTCTAAAGAAACCACTGCTTTCACAATTTTGACAATCACACGTTAACGATATTTTCAGTCATTTACAGTGCTTGTTATGGGTATATGTATTTTTATTTAGTTAAAGGTTGTTTTTTTTATGAAATATGTTAGAAACTTCAAAAAAATATGTTTTGTGTTTGAGAAAGAACTACTGCTCAGAAGCCTGAAACAAGTTTATTGTATATCCTCTTGATATGAATAAAACGAACTGAATAAAACTATTGCTTGTCTCATATTATTCAACAATGTCCCAAACAATCATTTCGTGTAAAGAAATCTTCCAACTATTTGTCCATGTATTCAATGAATATTAAAACAAATTTCATCGAAAAAAGATACAATGCATTATTCAACTAGCGTTACATCGCAGATGTTTAAAATTTATTTCTCGGAATAGAGAGTATTCGTGAAATATCTATTTCAAAAAATAAACATCAAAAGAGAATAAACACGTTGCCTGAGAAAAATATACAATGCTATGTTAATAACTGTGATTTTTTTTTCATCTTTTACTTGTAATTATTATTATTTTAATCAAAACTACACTAATATAGTAATATGAAACCAAGGGAGTTAATGTTTTAACAGCCAATAAATTGGCCAGCTCAAAATTTTTACTTTTGTTAATGTTAGATTCCAAGCCTGCTTTCACCAATAATTAACTTAAATTTAAAAGTTTATTGTAACAAACAAAAATTACTTTTTAAAGTTCTATTCGACTGTAGTATTTTTTAATAACATAGATCCTAAGTAGTCGAGAAACTTTTCTCTTTCCGACACTTCACATAGAACAATTATATTGCGGTTCAAAGTTCTAAAGTTGGGTGCCGACACAATTGATGACTTTGTCATCTGATTTTATTAATTCTTATAATTTTTACAATTAATGGATCCTATGATATTTAAATCATCGTTTGGAGCACCTTAGCCTAATTTGGTTCTTGTGCAATAAAATCGTACAATCAATCAATATAATTAATGGAATTTTGGAGCTTAACAATTATTTTCTCTCTAAAACATAAATATTAATATTTGTTTTAACCATCTGAACGGATCAACCATCTCTCAGACGGAGATGATTTGCTTTGATGCCTGTAGATAACGCTGAGGTGTGATTTTTGGGGTGGGTTACCTGGACATCTTCAGTTGGACTCTACCCAGGGGTGTAAATGGAGGGCATGATACTTGTACATGAGACAGTGGTACATGGTACATGATCACGTGGTGGTACATGACGATTTTTTTAAACTCTCGATTTGTGTAATTTTTCTTATCTATCAATATCTATCACACGGGTATTTCTATAGCTTTTTCATGTTTGGTATTATTATTTTAAATTACTTTTACATGAATATAAATAAATTTAATCAGTTTTTATAAAAATACTAGGCTCAATTCTAGTGATAAAAACATATTGTTGTGCTTGATTTAACCCCACACATCTTATTGGAGTCATACTCAATTTCATGAACTATAAGGACATTTAAAACAGTCCTTAAGGTAATAAAATTCAAAAAAAAAAAAAATTACGTACCCGTCTGTCAGACGGATGTTACTCAGTGCGGCAAAAAAATTGATGTTCCGGCCAGAGGGTTAAACATGCTATGCCTACTTATTAGCACCAAAATGTTACTCATGATACAAAATTAATTTCTTTGAAATTAGAAAAAGTCCATTAAACTGCATGCACTAAACACACACACATCGTATATATATAAATATCATTTTTACTAAAGTATCACTAAATTGATACACAGACTGTTGATGACAGGTATTATATCAGTGCTTCTCAAACTTTCAATATTTGCTATTCCAATATTCAATCAAAATATTCATCACCCTCCTCCATACGAATAACAATGCATTGAATTCAATAATACTATACTTTAAAGTTAAAGCTACAATACAACTTTAACCTCTTAACTCTTTAACCTCACCGGCGTAAGTATACGTCTCGCTTAACCAGTGTGTTAAATACTCCGAACGTATATATACGTTTTTGCCCGAAGTACGATCTTTTCTACCTATAAAATCATTCTGAAGGCTTTGAAATGCAATAAGAGGACCTTGACAGTGTTTGCGAAGGATTTACCTCTATCAGAGGATTTCCTTATTTATTGTTTTTCGCCTCCCCCCCCCCCCCAATACATCACATAAGCGCGCCTAGGTGGTAAACGGAAGCATTGGGGAGCGAATCGCGTACCTTTTAATCGGCAATGAAGGGATTCTTTATAAACCGTACAAATTATCAAGATAAGTGTTAATTTTTGTATACAATTTTATATGTGACGAGCCCATGGGGTTACGGGTAACTATTAAACTTGTTCCGAACTTAGTATTGTTCAATTAATTATAAAATACATTTTGCAGTACTGATACATGTAGATCAGTGGAAATGTTAATTTTATTTTTATTACGTCAGAATGTAATTCGTTGACTTTTAGTAAATTAATAATATTTTTTACAAAATCTTTTGTTTTCGACTTTTCAATACGCTCGCAACCCCTCGTAGAGTTATTACGTCCACGTAGGTGGGCACGCCTCACAGTTTGAGAAAAGCTGCATTATTTCATTCTAATGAATAATCTGTGATCATAAGTACATTTAGAGAATCCATTAATTCGCTATTCTAATTTTCCGCATTATTCCGACCCATAAAGCATATTATTCTACACGCCACTTTGAGATGTATAGACACAAAATATCACTTGATACTCTATCATGGAACAGTATATATTTAGTAACGCTTATACAGAAGAGTCCCGAAAACTCGGACCGGATAACACGGCCACACCCTTAAACCCAAAGTCAGTGGCGCAACAGCCCATGAGGGGCAGGGCCTACTGTGACCATTGGGCGCTGAGGTGCATGAGCAGATGTCCCAATCAGGTGGTCAGTCTGAAGCGAGACCCCCAGTGTTTAAGTTCCCAAGCAAGTTTGGTACTCATTTATAGACCCACTGCAGTAGGGATGAAAGGCTGAGTCGACCTTGCCCAGCCCGGGAAGAGAACCCGGACCTGTGGTGTGGAAGCGCGATACGCTACCACTCGACCTTCCGGCTACACCCTTGCTGGTCGAAAAAAATCTCACGAGCAGACTCGTTCAAGACGTTAAAGTAGAGGACACCTTATAAACTCCTAAAATATCACATAGTGAAGGGACTAAAGGCTGTTGAAACTGCGCTTCAGTATTTTGAACCAAAAGGGGTGTCGGTAATGGACCTACTGTTCCTTTGTCGTCTTCGTGATGAAGCTGCAAAATGCAGCTCGGGAAACAACAAGACATTAAGGTATCCAACTATGTTCGGAACCATAATTTTGCAAAAGCGTGTAAATGGATAATATTTATGATATTTAGTGTCACTTAGATTAAAATACATGTATAATATTGTTTTAAGGACAATATGACAAAAAAAAATTATTTAAATACAATATTTTGGCAAAAAATTAACTTAGAATAACCTTTTTTCCAAATGTTCTCCTTTTGTCAAAAATGCTTCTATTGAATTAATATTTTTGCCCGTATATAGCTCAGACCTCTGTACAGAGGCTCAACTATGATTTTTGAAAAATTCAAATTATTTTCAGAGTTACAACCATTTGAAATAATGATCGGCGTATTTTCTTAAAATTTCTATCCTTCTGTTTTCGTAAAACATGGATAAATCGACTTCCGAATTATGCGTTTCAAAAATTCGAGTTGAGCCTCTGTACAGAGGTCTGAGCTGAATACAGGCAAAATATTAATACAATAGCAGCATTTTTTACAAAAGGAGAACATTTGCAAAAAAGGTTATTCTAAGTTAATTTTTTGTCAAAATAGTGTATTTAAATAATTTTTTTTGTCTAATGTCCTTATATAAAACAATTTTAAAGATTTATTCTAATCTATGTGACACTAAATATCATAAATATTATCCATTTACACGCTTTTATAAAATCACGGTTTCGAACGTAGTCGAATACCTTAAGCATTTCTTTAAAAAAAAAAAGTAGCCAGTTTTTGCAAAGTCGGCTATTTAGTTTTCCTCTTTTAGATAGTTTTATACATTCATTAAGTGTTTTTCTGAGGTGTTGCCTGATCAGATAAATTATTGTAAACTATGTATTCATTAATTTTTTCATTTTTATCTAGGAAACGCTCTATGCCTTCATAAAATAAGCACTTTCCCTTTGTTTCAGGATATTAAGGCAGTTTATTTTCTGTTGTATTCTCAAGCACAAGCAATACATTCAAGTGCATTACAATATTTATTGTCGGTCGAACACCCCATAGGAGTACTACCAGTGGCGCACACAAGGGGGGTCAAGAGGTCCAACCACCCCCAAAGCCCTTGATTTTTTTTGCGATTGGCTATAGTTCTAAGTATATAGTACGTAAATTTTAATTAAGTATTTGTTATTAATGATTAATTTTATTTATTGATGCTAATTATTAATTCAATAATTAGTTTTTTACTCTTTTTTGTTCCCGAAAATCGACAAAATCAAAAGAAACATGATACAAGAATGGTGGACTTTCGACCCTGGGCCCCCCTTTTGAAAAATTCCTGTGTGCTCCACTGAGTACTACTATCACACAAAATCTCATCCCCAAATGAATTTCCTTTGTCCCTTGTAAGAGAGATATAACGAATATTAAAATCGTTTCATGAATTTATATTTAGGAAAAAATAAATCTTTCATTTTGAAACGATGTTAGTTTTTACTTAATCGCTTTTCAATGGCATAGAATGTTATGGTTCCCGAAGACATTTCAAAATGATGTGATTTATATTTGAAAGTAAACAAAATGAAATATAATTGTTGAAAAAATAAGCATTTTACTTCTTCTTGACTGGAAATAAATCAACTTAACATAATAGATTCGAGCTTACGATTTCTATCTAAAATCAATATCTAATCCAGCACGAACCACTTATACATTTTCAAAGTCCGCCAGCATAATGTGTGTGTGTGTGATTTAAAATTTCAAACACATCCGCAACTAACATCAACCCTTACCGTACATCGCTACAAATAGATTTATTCAATAAATTATTCTCCATACCTCTATCAGCATATTGAATTCAAATTCAATGCATACATATTTTACCGTTGACCAATTCGTCAAATGAAAAGAAGTTGACGATGGCGGAAATAGAGACAATAGTGCACAAATGTTTCCACGCATGTACAAGCATGATAATCTTGTTTGCTCACATGATGATGCCACTTGGCAAAGTTTTTTGGTTTTGTACAACTGGTTGACAATACAACACGTAAGTACCTAAAATAGCATCAATAAATATACTGTATTTTATTAATTACTTATTCTTAAAAAAAATCATAATAAATAACACATATAAAAGATATTCGCGTTAGGGGGGAAAAAAGCTTACCGAGAATAACAAAATTTGATAATTCGGGAAATTTCGCCAAATGAAAAGACATCGCCAATTAAAAAAAAATGATGCTAAATACCGTCTTAGTTAATTATGCTGTGTTCGATAGAACTTGGGAACGGTATCACATGCACTTTCGCGACATTTGGTGCCACATATGGATCGCACATAATATCTTTTTTTTTTCTCCCTATTATGCCGAAAGTTTCTGCTGTACGGGGAAGGTTGGATCCATAAAGCATTGCTAACCGTAATTCGCTGGCCTAATTCAGCGACAGCTTTAGAAATCATAATAGGTCTCCAGTTTAGTCCAAAGACTTTTTTGTATCTACATTTGTTGTGTCTGGTGAATTCCAATTTCTTCCTGCTTTAGCACTGTAGATTTTAGTACTTCTTCACTTTTATTTTATATATATATATATTTTTTTAATGAAGTCTTTTGATTTGACAAGATTGGTCTATAGCAGTGTGGTCATCAAACTTTTTCAACTCAAGGAACCCCCTAGAACTAGAAGTTGTTTTCGTGGAACACCTAAAACTACAAAGCATTTTTGTGGAACCCTATTCCACACACACACTTAGAAGAATATATCTTAAAATAATATTTAAAGTAGATCAATATTAAAAGTATTGCATTTACTATAAAAAATTTTAAATCTTTTATATTATAATTTACTCGTTAATAATATTAATCTATGATCCAAATGTCACCTACCCATGCATTTTGTTTAGTAGCTGAGATATGTGCTGGCATTTTTTTTTACACAAACTGTCTGAAGGCTAAGTGTATTTAAATTATGAGCAATCGCACTTCATATACTGAGTTTAATTCGTGTCTATATTTTGTTTTTGTAGCCACTCACGTTGAGAAATATTTTTCACTTATACACATTGGTTTTAAAATGGTTACAGCTGTGGGAGAAATACAGTGTATTTTGCATGAATTCGCAACATAAAATTTAGGATCTTTTCTTGTTTAAATTTAGATTTTTAACATCGAATCTGTTCGATATGTTCTAGGTATTCTTCCGCAAATATAAAAAGATGCATTTTCCATTAGAAAACTATTTAGTTTTGCAAGGCATTGTTCAAACGAGTGCAAAATTATCTTGTGGAACAGTATATATAGTAATCAGTAAAATATTCACAATCTAGTAAATAATATATGTATATAGAGATAAAACGCGTGCGAACGTTTTAATATTCTTTTATTATGCTATAATAAAAGTTTAAAAGTATTGCAAAATAAAGTTATCATATATGAATAAAATATTCAGTTCCTTAATGAAAGGAGGCTTTAAATTCTTGGGGGTAAGCAAACATTTTAGAAAACGTGAATTCATTTTGCACGCACATTTATAAGTTTTTTTTCGATTTTTGTATTGTGACTCGTGGAACCCCTGGACATGCCTTGTGGAACCAAAGGGTTCCGTGGAACACAGTTTAAAGAGCACTGGTCTATGGTATAACACATAAAAAGCCAAAGTTCCACAGTAAATTTCGATTACTCCGTATCTTTGAAGAGTAGTTTTAAGGCTGTTTTCGCCGTATGCACAAGAGTGTGAACGTAACTCGAAGCACATTTTCAAACAGAAAAAGTGCCTCCATTTTCATAAAAATTTGTGACATTGTGACATGGATTTGTTTAAAATGTAGTGTTTTTAAAATTTGAAAATATTTCATAAATAATTCGTTTTTTTTATTTTAACAGGAAAGGGATAGCTCATTTAGCATTACGGTATAGGAGAAAAAAATGTGAAACACATTTTATAAAAGGAAAAAATGTTTCAACTCGGATAAAAATGAGAAGTATGATACAATATGTGATTCTCTACCGGATAGTGAGGCCAGAATATAACATTAATGTTGGAGCACTTTTATATCTGAAAAAATAGTCCGAATTTGGGTCCTATTATTTAACATTAGCCGAAAACAGCCTTTAGTTTCACAACACGAAACAGATACTAATTTTATTGAAATGTCAACATTAAAAACTATTCACTTAAATTCAGTGTTAATTTGCATTGCGGGCTATTACCATTTGATTCTCAACAATCAAACAAAATTATTTATTTTAGGACTATGATCACCTTGTTTTTTTATTTTATACCTGATAATGCTTTTATTATACATGAAGACATATTTAAACCTGTGAATGAATATTTTAGTCCCTTTGTTTAAAGTCAAAAATGCAGTTATACTTCTCGTAATCACAGCACAAAATATTTCACTCGAGTGATTTACAAACAACAGATGATACTTCCTCAAAAACTTAATTACTAATACACTAATTGATTGGAAAATTTAGCTATGGGGCTCTAAATTAAATTCTGAAATTTCGAATCTTGATTATTTTCTCTAAGCCAACCATTAAATTCAATGCTAAAAATAAGGTAGTTAAAAAAAAGATGAATTGTACAAAGAGTAACAATACGCTCGTTCCTCAAAAATTATTCTGATTAATAAATTTAAAATTGTTAATTTAAAATTTTCTAACTATATGAACAGAGTTAAATTATACTGTATCAGAGTTTAAATAATTTAATTATAAAATAAGTTCATGTAAAACATGTTCAAACATAATAATGACTGAGTGAGTAAATATTAAAGTCACACTGTTCAGCTACACGAGGGCTTTTGGCGACGGACCTCGTAATTTTGAACCATGGTCAAGTAACGAAGACGACACCTGAGCTGGTACCCCTCTCCTAGCTACCACACCACGCCAACGGGAGGACGTTTGAACTCTCGACAGATTTAACGTTTATCTCCCCTACACGGCGGGTCTTTAGAGCTACTGGGCTCGAATTCATGACATGCCAGGCACGATCCGGTACCTTGACCACTAGGCTACCACGGCCACAACACAATAATAATATTACTGTGTTAGATGGTGCATTTTGATTTTTATACTAATTTCTTGTATTGAAATTTTGAACAAATCAATTTATTTATTGACTGATTACTTGATAAACTTTTATACAATTTCATTTTATTTGAAATTAATAAATACTCTTTCCCCGAATTTATAGGCATCAATTCTTTTATTTTGGCGTTTCGGGAAACCAAAAAATGATTACTGAATCCAAGATTGGTAAATTGAAATATCCGGGAAATTGGAAGAATATTCGTTTAAATGCCAGAACTGGTAACCTAAATACAAATTAAAATATAGTGTATTTTTGGAGAATAAATATATATCTCTAAAGGAAACCCACTTTCTAAAAGGAAAGAGAGAGAGAGAGAATTCAATTTAAAATATTGTAAGAACATGCAATTTAAAATCGTTTAAAAAATCGGAAATATAACAGCGTGACGAATCAAAATAATGTACTTTGGAACAAAAATATGCAAGTTCTGAAAAAAAAGAAAATTTTTTCACAAAAAATAATATGTAAATAATTCAATTCAGTATCTAATAAAGAAAAACGCAATTTAAAATCATTTAAATGCCATGGATGTCAACAACAGTACATATTAACCCTTTATCTACCGACGGTACTTATAAGTACCACTCATTTTAAAATTGCATAGAATAACCATTTTTACGAATACTCTGACGATACTTAGCAGAAATATTCTTTTAAATCTACTTTTTAAAGATATATGGCAAAACGGGTTCTATGATGAGTATTTTAGCGGGGAAGATGAATAGTTTTACAGCAGAAATTGCGTTTTCAGCTGACGGCGTGGTCTCCCCGGTTTGCGAATATTGTTTTTTTTTTTAAAAAAAAACAGTTCTTGTTAAAAGGTGTCTTTTTTTTTTTTTTTTTTGTATGTTAATGAGGACCTTAGAAAACGATTTGATTTTTTATTTTAAGAGTGAACAGTGTATATAATTAATTTTACAGTGGAATATCTTTAATTAATTAATTAGCTCTAACGGATTAAATTTCACAAAGTTGAATATTTTGTTTATTATATCCCATAATTTTCAATGTAGTGATCCAAAAAAAAAAAATCACATTGCATGAAAAAAAACTGCAGTGAGTCATAATTCGGTAGATAAAGGATTAAAATGATGTATTTCCAAAACACGTGCGTGTGTGCGCGTGTGTGAAAGCAACGAGAAATTATCTAAAAGGAATTTCATTTTAAACCAATGAAAATATGAAATTTTAACACGCCGTGATGAATGGATAGATCATTAGATGAAATTTATTCACCTCAGGGCTAAATACAGTTTACTGTACACAGGTATATTTATGCAGTTCTAAAATAAATATATAACATTACAGGAACACGTGGGGGAAGGTTAATTGATTGATTGAATATTAACGTCGCACTCTTCAGCTACACGAGGGCTTTTGGCGACGGACCACGTAATTTTGAACCATGGTCAAGTGACGTGAACGACACCTGAGGCACCCCCTCTCCTAACTACCACACCACACCAACGGGAGGACGTTTCAGCTCTCGACAGATTTAACGTGCATCGCTGCCCTACACGGCGGGTCTTTCGTGGTACTGGGCTCGAACTTGTGACGAGGCAAGCCACGGTCCGATACCTATACCACTCGGCTACCGCGGCCACCACGTGGGGGAAGGACTTCCCGCGCGATGCGTACCCCAGAAAATCCACCGTCTTAATCCTTCAACTCCCGGTTTCCCCACCAGGGGGAAACCTCCAAGTACTCTGTCTGGTGGCGCCATCTGGTAGTCATTACAATAAACAAATGATAAATAAAACCATTTGTTACAAAATTTAAAACCATTTAAGGCCAGAAGAAGAAGAAGCCATTTAAGAATACAAATTAAAATAATATATTTTCAAGAAGAAAAATATACTCACTCTGAAAGGAAAGAAGATAATTTTGTACAGTAAGTAATCCAAAAAATGTAATTTAGTATTTAGTGAAGATACCCAATTTAAAATGGTTTAAATGCCAAAAGCGGTAACACACATACAAATGTTTAAAAATATTTTTTTTCTCAAGCAATATAATTCTTTTCAAGCATGCAATGAAAATACTCATTTTAACACAAATAAAAGATGCGAACTCTAGGAACTTTTTCCCCCCAGAAATTCACTCTCACAAAGCGTCTATTAATATAGTAGTTTATTTTAAAATTAATGTAGGCAAGAATTAAGGTTATGAAATTGGATCTTAACTGTGTGAAAGTTCCAAGCCATAAGAAAATCCTATGATCCACATTTATTGATTTTGTCAGTCATGAAAACTGTTTCGCTAAAAATCTTAATTTCTTTGTGTAAAAAAGAGAGAGAGAGAGAGGATTCCATTCCACGGGTGGGCTTCTAGCCTTTCATATACGTTTCGGAGTTTCTTGGGCTCGTCAGTCATCAACATCAAGAGCTGACAATCAGCTCTGACATAATGAGAGTTATAGAACAGTTCAAAGCTCGATATTTATCTTAAGAATTTTGGGGACTACACCAGGGCCGGCTCTAGCAGTTTTGTCACCCCGAACAAAAATGAAAAATGCCGCCCTCTCTCTCTCTCAAAATAATATATATATATATATATATATAAAGTCTTAAAAAATTCAAAATAATTTGAATTTAAGGACATAATTACTTGTTATTATTTCATAAGAGTGAAATGAAAGAGAAGGAATCGTCTATTTAAGAAGGCCAATTTCTTCGAAAAATAGTCTACTAATGGTGGGGATCACAAGGATTTGTTTTAACTTATAGTAACTACACTCAAAACTAAAATAAAACATCTCATGTGGCTCTCTATCAACTAAAATCTCTTATTACCCTTTTCCCCTTTTGGATAGCTGAAATCGGAAATCTTAAAGGTGAAAGGAATGTCCGTTGTGACCTCACTCCTAGAAAGTTACTAATGAAAGATGTGTAAGCATATTAAATTTCATGCTTTAACATATACTTCCGCCTCCAACCCTTCAAGTTTCAACATAAAAGTAAACTGTCATTAAATATACAAAGTAAGATACATTAAATGAAATACCAAATTCACACCCAATAATATTTCAGAAAATTTATCAAATTTTTTGTAACAAAAAAAAAATATTTTTTTCTAATTTGATTCAAATGCCACCCTTAAAATTTTCCGCCTCGGGCAGGGGTCCGGTTTGTCCGGCCCTAGAGCCACCCTTGACTACAACTTGTATATTATTGAAATCTCATTTTTTAAGCCAGCATATTTTTGTAAGGGAAAAATTTCTGTTATATTTCGAACACTGATTCTTTTCTTAAAAATAAATCTTTACAGTCGGACCTCTATATAATGAAGTCGCTAAATCCCGGAAAAAAGTTCGTTATATGGAAAATTCGTTATAGAGAGGTTCATCGTTTAATATACTTTTTATATAAATCCCATAAAACAAATTTTAAATTCATAAACACTATATATTAAAAAAGTAATTATTTTCACCTTTTTTTAGAATTAATATCTGTTTATTTTATATATCTTACCCATCAAAAAAGAAAGAAAAACTGCAAGGAAAGCAAGACAAAAGAAGGTCGAAGAATTCACTGTACTTTCAATATTAAGAAAATCATTTTATACTAAAATTAATAAATTTTAAGGACATTTTATAATTTAAAGCATACAAGTAATATTGAACATACATTATT
The DNA here is from genome assembly GCA_019973955.1 of Trichonephila inaurata madagascariensis. Classification (NCBI taxonomy): domain Eukaryota; kingdom Metazoa; phylum Arthropoda; class Arachnida; order Araneae; family Nephilidae; genus Trichonephila; species Trichonephila inaurata. The sequence continues at coordinate 181,746 of BMAV01022469.1, forward strand.
TTAGGATTAGAACATGGGGACAAATCCACTGTGGGTGAAAGAGGATATTGAAGATGTTTCTAGTGAACTGGGCAATGGGAGTTAAAGGTTGCACCTTCTTGGATGAAACATCCAGAACTCTATTGCTCTCGGTGAGTTAGGATCTAATTAAACCATCTGAATATTTATGCCCACCATAAATGTGTTAAGGGAGAATAACTTGAAATTTTTTCAGAAATACTTTACAAAAAGGGAGAACAAATGTTGAATCCCAAAAGAAAAAGTTCGTTATATAGAAAATACATTTCGCTATAGAGAGGTTATTTTACGAAGAAAATCGTGAATTGTTCAAGGTTCCGAGAAAAAGTTCACTATATAGAAAAATTCGCAATGTAGAGATTCGACTGTATTTACTTAAAAATGTGACGCTTATAAATCAATAGAAATATTCTCATGGGCTTTTCATTGGTTTGGAAAATATTACCGTTTCAGTTATATTATTCAGTTATAAGTATTATCTTTTCAGTTCAGTTATTTGACTTATTAACTGTTCTTTAAGGTTGCATTTAGAATCTGCATGAAAGTTATTGGAGATAAATCCTGCAATTTTGAACAGGGCTTCGGACGTAATTTTCTTTTTTTTTTTTTTTTTTCGCGTTCCAGTTTTCATTCCGATTTAACTGAAAACAAGAAATATAAAAGAAAAAAAATTAAGTCAATTCCTACTTAGATCAAGAAAGAAATTTTTTATTTTAGCTACCTTTTATTAAATAGTTACAATTAATATACATAGGACAGAATCACAACATTAAGTGGTAATTAATTTTTTATTCGTTATCATTAAAGTATCGTATTGTCATCCAAAACAATCGTCTATATAAAATTTCAGTTCAACCGAATGCTTTAAAACGTGATAAAAAAAATCTTTTAAAGTTTTGACCCAAGTCGCTAAAAATGAAATCAACGTGGCTGTATCTGTAATTCTTTTAAATAATTAGTTTCAGTCAATTAATTTTAATTGATTATAATTAAATTATCGTACTTTTACCCAAAACAATAGTCTATAGGAAATTTCAGCTCAAACGAGCGCTTTAAAATGTGAGGGAAAAAAACCTTTTCTTTTGTCACAAGTCACCAAAAATGATGTCAACGTGGCTGTATTTGTAACACTTTTTGAATAATTAGTTTTAATCAAGTAATTTTTATTAATTATAATTAAAATACTGTATCGTCATCCAAAATAGTCTTGTATATAAAATTTCAGCTCAATGGAGCTCTTTAAAATGCATTTTATTAACGATTGAAAATTCCACGAAGATAAATAAATAAATAAATAGAGAGTGTGAGCTAATAGTAGGAATTGAAATACATATATATCGGTTCAGTTCAGGTTTTCGCACTTCCAAAAATAACGGTTTTTTGGTTCAGTTCCGAATGAATAATTTATTTTATGTATATTCTTATTTGCACTAAAAATATAACTCTATCATGAATAAAAAATGTAATTTTATTAAAATTTAGAAGATTTTGTTCTTTTTTTAATTGGTACACTATGTAGGTTAATACAATTAACCAGCATGCTCTATGTGAGTGGTGAGCACAAAACGGAGAGTGAGTGAGTGAATATTAACGTCGCACTTTTCAGCTCTTCGAGGGCTTTTGGTGACAGACCTCGTCATTTTGAACCATGGTCAACTGACGAGGATGACACCTGTGAGCTGGCACCTCCCTCTCCTAATTTCCGTACCACGCCAACGGAAGGACGTTTGATCTCTCGACAGATTTAAAGTGCATCGCTTCCCTACACGGCAGGACTTTAGTGGTACTGGGCTCGAACACGTGACATGCCAGCCACGATCTGACACCTTGACCACTGGGCTAATTTCAATCAAATAACTTACTCCCGCCTAATTTATGTTAGTGGTTATGGTCTATGAGACCGAGCATTATATATAATTAAATTAAATCCCAAAGATTGAATTTCATAGAACTTTTTTTTATTTGCGGAACTTTTAATCAAGTTTTACTAAAAAGAATTTTGAATAAAAAATTTCATAATTCCTTCATAGATTGCTTAACTTACGCCCGCGTAGTAATAAACAAATAAATCTATTTTGGAACATTTTATAATGCGTGTTATTTTTCTTTAATTTTTTCGAATAATGAATAAATTTTAAAAATTTCCTACCTGTTAGATATTTTACTAATAATTCATCAGCAAATTTTAAAGTTCTTTTTTCATTTTATTATTCTCATCCCTCAATATATTTAAAATTTTTGCTTCTCCTTTCTTGTAATATTCAGTGTTCAAAATTTCAAATTTGGCTGAATGCTCTAAAAATGACCAAAAACTTCACACACACACACACACAAAAATCCCTTTTTGAATTATGAGCCATGGTCAAATAACGAGGATGACACATTTGAGTTGATACCCCACTTTCCCAAACTCCACGTGACGCCCACTGTAAAAACTTTACATATGACAGATTTAACATGCAATTGCCCAAGAACACGGCAGATTTTTAGCGACAGTATTAGAAAGTCTAATTAATTGTTTCTGATTAAATATATTTACTATAAATATATTTAATTAAATACATTTAAAATATTTAATTAAACAAAATTACATTACGAATTCGAATTGCCAAATGAACAATAATCAACATCACTCACAGCTGCGTAGTGATAAAAAAAAAGTCTTCAGAATTATTGAAAGCAAAATTTACAGAGTTATGAGAAGATCTGAGGAAGATAGCTATGTCGATAAATCGACAGCTACTTTAAATTGGTGTATGCCACCGCCGGGGCGATTTCATTGATTAAAGAAAAATGCATGTGCTCTGCTCAGGGTTCGCAATATCTGTGAACAAATTTTTTCTCATATCAAATATATTTTGAGTCCACAAAGAAATTGTTTAACTGGTGAACATTCAGAATCATGTGTCAAACTTAAAATCACAAATTATACCCATGATATTGCGTTATTAGTGAGAGCTTTGCAGAGACAAAATTCTAATTAATGCGATCTAAAATTCTACTAATTTAAATATATTGCAGGAATACTTATATTTTATATATTAATAAATACTTTTAGAACATAAGTTGGTTTTTAAAGGTACTAAAAAAAGAGAAAATATTTACTAAAAGATTTTAATAAATATTCTTTTTTTAATGAATATTTTTATGCGTCATTTAAAAATATTTATATGTACAATTTTAGTTTTTAATTATGTTGGTGAAATAGTTATACTTTATGTCAGTGTTTCTCAAACTGTGGGGTGCCCCCCCTGGGGGGCGTGATAACCCTTCAAGGGGGGCGCGAGCATATCGAAAATAAAAGGTTAAAAAAAATAATTTACTGGAATGAAAAAAAAACAAAATACTTTCTGATATAATAAAAAAATACAGATTTACATTGATATTTATATATATCATCTGGTGGAAAAAGGTCATCAAAAATAAAAGATTTTACTTTGAACGCTCATTAGCTATCTTTGATCCTATAACTAAATAAAAAAAAATATTTTGTTTGCTTTGCTGTAATCCTACGATGAGAGATTTTTTTATTATGTTTCTTTTAACCCAAAATATTACTTTTGCTGGCTTTCGAACTTACTGGTATGGTTACCTACATCCCTTTTTTTTAGGGAAGTTGTAAATTATATAATTCTGCTGCACTTTTTTTTCACAATGTGAAAGTTTTATGATTACATGGATAAGCATATTGAGCACTTTGAAGGATTAATTGGCCAAAATTTATTTTTTATGAGTATACTGAAACATATAATACAAAAATCGTTAATTCTGGGAAAACTGTTTACTTGTTACCAATGACCTTAACAGAGAATCCTCTAATATGACAGTCTTAATGGGAGCTAAAATGAATTGATAACATATCTCCTTTTTTGGGAGTGGCAAACGTTTTTTTAGAATCTTAAGGTACTTGTTTAGACCGAGTTCCCGGCACGACCACTATTTTTCAAAAATATTTTCTTGAACATGCTGCATTTCCCCCTATGAATAACTTAGTGGTTTTAATTGTGATGTTGTACGACTGATTATGGTTTATAAATGTAAATGAGCAAAATATAAAAAAAGAATTGGGCATCTGTGATCTCTCTGAAAGGAAATTAAAGCTGATCAAACAAAGGAAACACTTGCTATAATAATGCATATTAATCATGTTAGCGAAAGTAAATTTGAGAAAAGCAATAAACATGAAACGAAAGGAAAATTTTCAATAGCTACATTAAGAACTTTATCAAGAAAATATGAAGCCATAAGT